>PVJS01048175.1:0-15152 GCA_004027185.1 Glis glis
AGACTCCACCTGGAGACAGTCCCCCCAAAACCCCCCTGTAGCCTAGAGACCGTCCCCCGCCCTGTGGCCTCCACCTAGAGGCAGTCTAGGTCGTATGTAGTGTTTTTAGCAGCTAGAGACGTTGGCTGTAACCGCCCTGAGCAGTCCCGTGGGGAGGATGGGTGCCTCCATCTTCCCTCAGCGGCCTCCTCTGGTCCCATCACCCAGCCCCGGGGGACCCCGTGTCTCACGCAGGCTCTCTCCCTGACCCCAGAGCCGCGCACGCCGGCCTGTTGGCCTCTTCCCGCGGGGCCGGTTCCCTCTGGGGCCGCTCCTCGGGAATGACCGCCAGCCCGATAGAATCAAAAGGATTCTCTGCAGTTGAAATTCCAGTCTCTGAATAGCCGTTAAAGTTGGATCCAGGTTGTGTTGAAGATGTTGGCTGTGTGGAAAGTATGAACTTGAATGAGGGCAGAAGTGGGGACCGGGAGGAGGAGGAGGGGCTGGGGCTTACTGGAGTTTTTTTGAGGGAATCATCAATGAAATGTGGTCCTGTTTGTAAATGCTTTTTATGAAAAAACCTAACGTTAGTTTCAGGCTTAGACGTGTTATAACAAGTTGGCCTAGGAGATACGGACCGCCCGGTGCATAGAGGAGGAGCCCGGTTAAACTGCGGCTTTGCTCCAGTCAGGATCACTCCAGTGTCAGAATTATCGAATTTTCCAGCCAGCACAGAGGCTTCCAGATGAGTGAAGTGTAAACTTTAGTCTGCCTCTGGACATAAATGAATTACGTTGTAAATGAGTTGTTATAAATGAGTTGTTCTGTTTTGTCCGTCCACTGAATGACAGATCCAGGCAGGCATGGAAATCTGTCCGACACACGCGGGACTCAGGTCGCCCGGGAAGGCGCAGGTCCCACGGTCACAGCGTTCCGAGGACAGGCAGGGCGCCCTCGCTGCGCAGGGTCTCGTGAGGAGCAAGGACGTGTGCGTTCACCGAGTGGCTTCCTCACACGCACGGCTGCTGTGGTCTCAAGTCCCTCTTTTTGTCTGTTTCTGGAATTGGGCAGGAATCATAAACCCAATAGAAGCCAAACAGAGGAAAGGAAAAGGAGCTGTGGGGGCCTATGGCTCGGAGCGGACCACTCAGTCCCTGCAGGACTTCCCGGTGGTCGACTCGGAAGAGGAAGCCGAGGAGGTGAGTGGCGGGCGGCAGGCGGCGGGCGGCGGGTGGCGGGCAGGTGGGCCTGCGCTGCTCCCGAGGCTGCTGCTCCCGTGTTGACTCGTGCACTCTGCAGGCTTCGGATGTTCTTTGCACGCCCGCTGGATGCCGGGTGCCATGCTGGAGGCTGGGTGTCCCTGCAGAATGGGCACAGAGCCTGCTGGGCAGAGACAGGCAGTGCACAGGCAGCTACAGTGCCCTTACACATGGCCAGGAGGAGCCGGGCGTGGTGGCGCACGCTCAGAATCCCAGTACTTGGGAGGCTGAGACAGGAGGATCGCAGGTTTGCTGCCAGCCTCAGCTACTTAGTGAGGCCCTCTGCCACTTAGTGAGACCCTGTCTCAGAATAAAGGATAATGAGCTGGGCGTGGTGGCGCATGCTTGTAATCTCAGTACTTGGGAGGCTGAGACAGGAGGATCCGGGTTCGCGTCCAGCCTCAGATACCTAGTGAGGCCCTCCGCAACTTAGTGAGACCCTGTTTCAAAATAAAGAATAAAAAAGTAGGGCTGGGGGTGTAGCTCAGAGGTAGAATGCCCCTGGGTTCAATCCCCAGTACTGCAAAAATAAAAAATAAATAAATTATAAATAAATAAATAAATAAATTGTAAACAAATAAATAAATGAATGGGCTGCCAGTATAGTCCAGAGGTAGAATGCCTCTAGGTTCAATCCCCAGTACCAAAAGAAAAAAAAAAAGAAGAAATATGTTACTTTGTTTTTTTGCTCTGACCTTTTTTTTTATTTGTGTGTGTGTGTGTGTGTGTGTGTGTGTGTGTGTGTGGTGCTGTGGATTGAACCAGGGACATTCTACCTCTAACCTACATCCCCACCCCCACCCTTTTTTTTTAAATTTTGACGAAGGGTCTTGGTTAGGTTGCTGAGATTCTAGGTTGCTGAGGCTGTCCTCAAAAACTTGCAATCCTCCTGTCTCAGCCTCCCAAGTACTGGGATCACAGGCGTGCGCCACCATGCCTGGCATCCTTTAATGAGAAAGGAGGCATTTGGGGCGGTGGGGTTGGTGACTGAGTCAGGCCTCAGACCTCGGAGCCAGCAGGGCGCAGGCACGTGGTAGGAGGTGTGGGATGAGCCAGGCCCGCCCCCACAGGGAGAGGGGACCCAGGCTCATAGGGGAGGCGGAGCCCTTCTACCAGGTCCTCTTCACCGTTGTTCGGTTAGGCAAATGTTGCCACAGGAGCCTGGGCTCAGTGTTGCCTGATCTTCTGACTTTCCCAAAGTAGCTAGAAGTCCAGATCCTTTTTGAGACGAAAATTACAGGTTTAAACCACTTCGAGAAAAAGAAAGTGCCAACCACAAAAGCGACTTCTGAGGGCGGGACTGTGTGCCTCAGAGGAATGGTCCACCCTGGCTTCGATCCCCAGCGGAGAAGCCTCATGGCCCTCACCCTCCTTGTAAAAGACAGCTTTGCTTCTACACTTAGGGCCTGCCTCTCTCCTCTCTCTCTCTCTCTCTCTCTCTCTCCTCTCTCTCTCTCTCTCTCTCTTTTTTCCCCACAACCCTTTTGATTTTGAGACAGGGTCTCGCTGTGTTGCCCAGCCTGGCCTTGAACTTGTGATCCTCTTGCCTTAGCCTCCTGAGTAGCTGGGATTACAGGCGTACGCCATCATGCCTGGCTTATCTTCATTTTTATTCATTTATTTTGTGTGTGTGGGCGCTACTGGGGACTGAACCCAGGGGTATTCTACCTCCAAGTCACACCCCAGCCCTGTTTTATTTTTATTTGAAACAGTGTCTCTCTAGGTTGATGAGAGTCTCATTCTTGCTGAAGCTGTTCTCGAACCTGCAATTCTCCTGTCTCAGCCTCACAAGTACTGGGATTACAAGCATGCGCCACTGCGCCTGGCTTTATCTCCATTTTTAATTAGAGCTGAGGTTTTCTGTACATCTATCCTTCATGTTGTATTTCTAAGTTTTACATGAGTTTCGTTTAAAACCAGCGTAGGCCTGTCTATAGGAAATGCTTAGTAAATGTTGCCTGTATTTTTGTTTCTCCCTCCCGTCCGGGCCATCTGCCTTGGGAACTCACTAGTTGTGACAGGTGGGTGTTGGTGGTTTTAGTGTCACACAGAACCTGGTGTGAACAACGCTAAGACAGCGCTTGTGCTGGTTAATGGCCTCCGAGGACCACTGCTGTAGACAGTGCGCTTCCTGTGGAGACTGACTGCGCGTCTCTGGCTCAGGAGTTTCAGAAGGAGCTGAGCCAGTGGAGGAAAGACCCCAGCGGAAGCAAGAAGAAGCCCAAGTACTCGTACAAGACGGTGGAGGAGCTGAAGGCCAAGGGCAGGATCAGCAAGAAGCTCGCCGCGCCCCAGAAGGAGCTTTCCCAGGTCAAGGTACGGACGGGCCGCACGATGGCCGGGACGTGGTGAAATACAAAAGCCGCCCTGCGCCCGGAGGGGCCTCTGCGGCTCCCGGGTCCACGCGTCTGCTCATCAGGCGTTCTTTGGAGTCCGCCGTTTCCAGCCGGGTGGTGCGTGTCCCCTTCGTTACGTTGGCATTCGGTAGTTGCTGAGCTTCCCTCGGTGCCAGCCGCTGTTCGTGACGCAGCAGTGTGAGCAACACTCCTGTCTCCCAAGCGTCCAGTCACTGAGTGTGACAACGTTCCTGTTGCCAGGAACACAGCAAGGAGTGCGCGGCTCCGAGCGAGGCCCGCTGTGCTACTTGATGCGGCCTCTGTGGTTACACTGTTAACTTTCTTCTGGTTTGGGGTTTTAGCAAATTTGTTTGTATATAAAGCTTTATTTGAGAGTAAGGAGATGTTCCCAGATATAAAATCACCAAGTTAAAGAATACAAAAGCTTTGCCAGACATGGTGGTGCACGCTTGTAATCCCAGTACTTGGGAGGCTGAGACAGGAGGATCGCAGGTTTGCGGCCAGCCTCAACTCCTTAGGCCCTCTGTAACTTAGTGAGGCCCTGTTTCAAAATAATAAAAAAGATAGGGTTGGGGGTGTAGCTCGGAGGTAGAATGTCCCTGGGTTCAATCCCCAGTACCAAAAAAAAAAATCAGCATGACATCTATGAAATTATCGGGGGGACCTGGTAAGAAATGGGTGTCTGGACCCAACAGCAATTTTGAGTGGGTCGTCCAGCTGCGCCCTGCTCGTCTCTCCCTCAGTGGTTCTACTGCAGGCAGTTCCTGGGTCACGGACAGTTCTGTTTCGGAAGTACAGTTCGCATTTCCTCAGTTTCCCTAAAATGTTGGAATTGGTTCATTTGCTAATTTGCCACTCTCCAGAAACCATGTTTTTTTTTTTTGTATGTTTTATTCTGTTTGAAATTTTAAAAAAATATTATTACAAAAGTAGTGTGCAGGGCATTTGAAGAAATTAGGACATACAGAGAAGCAAAAATATGAAAATTAGTTTCCATCCTCTCAAAGACTACCAAATTTTAACACCTTAATGTATTTCCTTCTAAATCTTTTGTTATGCATCTGTGCATATATATGTTTTTACCCAAATGCCATATATTTTTTTCTTTGCAGTCCTGGGGATTGAACCCAGGGGCGTTCTACCTCCAAGCTACACCCCCAGCCCTATTTTTTATTCTTTATTTTGTAACAGGGTCTCACTAAGTTGCGGAGGGCCTCACTAAATAGCTGAGGCTGGCCGCGAACCTGGATCCTCCTGTCTCAGCCTCCCAGGTACTGGGATTACAAGCATGTGCCACCACGCCCGGCTACCAAAATGCCATATTTTTATATAGTTTTATTACCTGTCTCTACTTTTCCGTGGAAGTCAATTTTCTTCACTAATTTCATCCGTTTCCCCAAATGCTCTCCCTCTGGCTTCGTCAAAGGATCCAACCCAGGGCCGCTTGCTGGCCCTGGCTCGTCCCGAGTCTCCTCTAACCTAGCACAGCGCGGTACCCGCTTTGAGAAGCGCTGCCCTCCTCCCGCCCCGTCCCACGGTGCGCTTCCAGCGCCCTTCCGCCAGCTCCGCGGCGTGTTGAATGGGCAGCATCGGCAAGCACTAACCGTGCCCCTTCGGCCCCTTCCCCAAGGTCATAGACATGACAGGCCGGGAGCAGAAGGTCTACTACAGCTACAGCCAGATCAGCCACAAGCACAGCGTGCCCGACGACGGGCTGCCCCCGCAGTCCCAGCTGCCGCCGGCGCCCGGCAAGGAGGCCAGGGCCCCGGGCTTCGCGCTGCCCGAGCTGGAGCACAACCTGCAGCTGCTCATCGACCTCACGGAGCAGGAGATCATCCAGAGCGACCGGCAGCTGCAGCACGAGCGCGACATGGTGGTCAACCTCTCCCACGAGCTGGAGAAGGTGGCCACCGTGCTGGAGCGCGAGGAACGCGCCATCGCCAACCTCAGCCGGGTGCTGGAGCTGGTGGAGGAGTGCGAGCGGCGGATGCAGCCCGGCTGCAGCGACCCGCTCACGCTGGACGAGTGCGCCCGCGTCTTCGAGACCCTGCAGGACAAGTACTACGAGGAGTACCGCATGTCGGACCGTGTGGACCTCGCCGTGGCCATCGTGCACCCGCTCATGAAGGACTACTTCAAGGAGTGGGACCCCCTCAAAGTGAGTCAGGGGGCCGGCCCGCCAGGTGGGCGCGCGCTGGCTCGAGGGGCCGAGGGCCGGGGCCGCTGACACCCGCGCTCCCCGCAGGACTGCGCCTACGGCACCGAGGTCATCTCCAGGTGGAAGCGCCTCCTGGAGAATGACCAGCTGCTGTCCCATGGTGGCCAGGACCTGTCGGCAGACGCCTTCCACAGGTACACACGGCGCGCCGCGGCCACAGCAAGCCGCAGGGCAGCCCTCGGAGCAGGAGGGGACAGTGTCTCTCGGCACATTCAGGCTGATCCCGAGGGGACAGCTGTCGGCTGTGGGCGGGGGCTGCAGCTGGGAAGACCTGGACCTGGGAAGGCCCTTGCACTGGGGCCGTGAGCCCAAGAGATCCTGCAGCAAGCCTGCTTGGCAGGGCGCTCCCAAGGAGAGCCAGGCCCCGTGGTCAGGAGGACAGCTGTGCGAGAGAGCGGGGAGGGGGCAGGCTTGGGGCCACGGTGTGGGGCCTGCCAATGGCTCCCCGTGCTGTGGCCTTAGGCAGGTGGGTGGTGCGGCGCTGTGGCTCTGGAGCCAGCCCTGCAGTGGTGCGCCTGCCCGCCCACCCTGCGCTCCCACCCGCCCCGCGCTCCCGCAGGCTCATCTGGGAGGTCTGGATGCCTTTTGTTCGCAACATCGTCAACCAGTGGCAGCCGAGAAACTGCGACCCGATGGTGGACTTCCTGGACAGCTGGGTGCACATCATCCCCGTGTGGATCCTGGACAACATACTGGACCAGCTCATCTTCCCCAAGCTGCAGAAGGAGGTAGCGCGAGCGCCGGGGACAGCCGTGGCCGGGGCCTGGGGGTGTGCTCACTCTCTTCTTTATCTCAGAGCTGTCAGCGTGCCAGGAGTTGGAAGGACTTCTCGGCCGCTCTGTCCTGTAGTGTGAATTCCAGCTCTTCTCAGTCCTTTCACCCAGGCGTCCCTCAGGGGAATTAATTTTCTTGGTATCTTTGGGGAAATGAGAACCGTGCAGTTTGAGATGTAGCCCATGGTGTGCACTCGGGTTGGCGGGCCCCTGCAGGGGCAGTGGCATGCAGAACGACTGCCTCTCCCTGTTCCTGGGGGCTCCGCCAGGGGAGCCAGGCTTCCTCCCCAAGGCCAGTGCTCGCCCGTGACCAGGAGGGGTGTCGTGCCACTGCCCAGGCCGCGTAACTCTCTTCCCCACTCGCTCTAGGTGGACAACTGGAACCCGCTGACGGACACCGTGCCCATCCACTCCTGGATCCACCCCTGGCTGCCTCTCATGCAGGCGCGGCTGGAGCCGCTCTACTCCCCCGTGCGCAGCAAGCTGGCCAGTGCCCTGCAGAAGTGGCATCCCAGCGACTCCTCCGCCAAGCTCATCCTGCAGCCCTGGAAAGACGTCCTCACCCCCGGCTCCTGGGAGGCCTTCATGGTCAAGAACATAGTGCCCAAGCTGGGTGAGCGGCACGGCCTCGAGCTCAGAACACCCAGGGCGCGCACTCCCACTGCAGACAGGGTGGCACCGAGGGCAGGGGTAAAACAGACACGTACCCGGGTCCTTCCCTCCGCGGGGGGTTTACGGCAGTGGCTCGCTGGCCTCGCTGCGCCCTGGCCTTCTCCTAAGTCCAGCTTTGGCTCTGGCAACAGGACAGCCATTGATGTTCTGAAATTGTTGTGGTATTTTATTCTTTTTTTTATATATATATATATATATTTTTTTTGTGGTACTGGGATTAAACCCAGGGGCATTCTACCTCTGCCCCCAGCCCTATTTTTTATTCTTTATTTTGAAACAGGGTCTCACTAAGTTGCGGAGGGCCTCACTAAGTAGCTGAGGCTGGCCGTGAACCTGGATCCTCCAGTCTCAGCCTCCCAAGTACTGGGATTACAAGTGTGCGCCACCACGCCTGGCTGTATTTTATTCTAAATTATTAGGAACTTATTTCTGGCTAGGAGAAATGATCTTTAAGAATTGCTGTGTCAAGCCGGGCGTGGTGGCGCACGCTTGTAATCCCAGTACTTTGGGAGGCGGAGACCGGAGGATCCGGGTTCGCGGCCTGCCTCAGCTCTCTAGCTCTGTCTCTGTCTCTCTCTCTCTACCTAGTGAGGTCCTCCGCAACTTCATGAGACCCAGTTTCAAAATAAAGTATAAAAAAATAGGGCCGGGGGTGTAGCGCGGAGGTAGAACGCCCCTGCGTTCAATCCCCGGTACCGCAAAAAAAAAAAAAAAAAGAATTGCTGTGTCAAGAGCCTAGATGACCTTTGGAAGCAGGTCAGAGACTGGCGCCGTCTGCTGAGTCGCTCCTGAGCTTCTGTGGCTGGCCGCTGTGAAACGAGCCCGGGCTTCTCTTGCAGGGACGTGTCTGGGCGAGCTGGTCGTCAACCCCCACCAGCAGCACATGGACGCCTTCTACTGGGTGATGGACTGGGAGGGCATGATTTCCGTGTCCAGCCTGGTGGGGCTCCTGGAGAAGCACTTCTTCCCCAAATGGCTGCAGGTGCGTATGTGCGGGGACGCTCCTGCCACGCCCTGGTTGTAGGTACAGATACACACGGGCAGGTCACCCGGGAGGGTGAGTTCAGACAAGGCCCCATCTGTTGGACATTGTCAGGTGCCAGCCGCTGTCCCCAGCACTTCATCTGCACCATCTCGACTCCACAGCAGGTCTGTGGGTGGGCACCGGACACCCCTGTGCAGAGGCCGAGGCTCAGCGAGTACGCGCAGGGCCCATAGCCACCAGCACACTCCGGAGTCCATACTCTAAAGTTCCGGACTCAGCCGGGCGTGGTGGTGCAGGCCTGTAATCCCAGCACTTTGGAGGCTGAGACAGGAGGATTGCAGGTTTAAGGCCAGCCTCAGCAACTTAGTGAGACTCTTAGGAAGTTAGCAAGACCCTGTGTCAAAATAAAATAAGGCTGGGGTGTGGCTCAGAGGTAGAATGTCCCGGGTTCAGTCTCAGGACCACACAACACAAAGTGCCAGTCCCTTCAGCCACTCACGCCCCCGAGGCAGGACCAGCACGGGACAACAGATGGCCGTGGGAAGCTGGCGCCCTCGGGTCGCCCTCGGGGCCGCAGGGTCCTCGTTTCTGTTTCCCGCAGGTGCTCTGCTCCTGGCTCAGCAATAGCCCAAATTACGAGGAGATCACCAAGTGGTACCTGGGTTGGAAATCCATGTTCTCAGACCAGGTGCTGGCCCACCCGTCCGTCAAGGACAAATTTAACGAAGCGCTGGACATCATGAACAGGGCCGTGTCCTCCAATGTCGGTGAGTGGGGACCCCGTGTGGATGTCCTTCAACACATACATGGCGGGGTGTTTCTTGGTACCGTGGGCTCCCAGACCCTTGCTCACTGCAGTCTGCATAGGCCGCTGACCACCGCGCTCGGTTACGTCAGCTCACGCCCACTGCCCAGGCCCTCTGCGCCCATGACCACAGGCGCGTTTTTCTCTGAGACTGAGGGAGCTGGATTCAGATGCTGCTGCTCGAAGCCCAGGGCCCTTCTCGCCCTCTGTGCCGTGCGGCCTTCGAGGTTTATCGTGTCTGCTCAGCCAGCCGTGGGCTGCTGCTTCCCCGCTGCAGCCGTGGCACGGAGTCAGGGTGGACAGCCTAGCGCTCAGCTGACTGCCCTGAGTCCCAGGTTCCCTCCCCACCCACGGCAGGCACGCGCCCCGCTTGTCGGCCAGCAGGGCTCAGAGCGGGCGGGTCTGTCTGTCCAGCTGCTCAGCTCTAGGTGGGTCGTTCTGCCCCGCCCCCGAGGGATTCACAGAACGCCGTGCGGGGACATTGGGAGCGGCGGTGGCCTGCTCTCGGTGTGATGTCTCAGCACAGGCCACTGTCACCACTCAGCTGACTCGGCACTGGAGCCGGAGCCTCCTCTGACCGCGTCCTGGAGCGGGGCGAGGCCAGTGTCAGGGACACACAGCGAAGGCAGCAGCCGGGACTGGGATTTCTATTCCCTTAATTCTTTCTACTTGGCCTGTCTCATGGGTGACGCATTACATGCTGTTTGGTGAGGCAGATGTACGTCCATGCTGCCCTCCCCACCCAGGTCCTGCAGGGCTGACTTCATCCTCTCCTGCTCTAGAAACTTCCTCAGCCCCCAGGCTTCCCGTCCCCAGAACTGTTCCGTGTGCCACGCTCAGCACTTGGCCTTTGTGGGCCTCTGTCACCCTTTAAACGTCTGTGTTTAGGTCCCCAAGGAGTTCCTAGGGTAGGGGACCTACATGGGTAAGTCAGCACTAGCGTAGGCCGCGTGTTCTAAGCGGTTCCACAAGGAGCCGCCATGCTGTGCGGAGACTACTGGACGAGGGACGCGGTGGTGCTTGACCCTCAAGGTGTCCAGCTCCACGGAGAAACACGTGTGTGTAGTTCACGCCGAATACTTGAATCAAGCTGGTTTGTAGATACCAGCCAGAAGTCCTCACAGTAATTGTGGCACATGGTCATTGGTTAGTTCTTTGTGCCTGAGGCACAGCTGCCCCAGGGGAGTCACAAGCCTCCGCGCACGGGGCGCGTGGGGACACCTCCTCACGTCCTTTCCCTCCCCTCCAGGTGCCTACATGCAGCCGGGCGCGCGGGAGAACATCGCCTACCTCACCCACACGGAGCGGAGGAAGGACTTCCAGTACGAGGCCATGCAGGAGCGCCGGGAGGCCGAGAACATGGCGCAGAGGGGCATCGGCGTGGCCGCCAGCTCCGTGCCCATGAACTTCAAGGACCTCATCGAGACCAAGGCGGAGGAGCACAACATCGTCTTCATGCCCGTCATCGGCAAGCGGCACGAGGGCAAGCAGCTCTACACCTTCGGCCGCATCGTCATCTACATCGACCGCGGCGTGGTGTTCGTGCAGGGGGAGAAGACCTGGGTGCCCACCTCTCTGCAGAGCCTCATCGACATGGCCAAGTAGACCGCGGGCCGGGCGGGCACGTGTGAATAAACAGTGTTTTAAATCCTTTGAAAATGCAACTCTCCCGGAGATGGCCACCTCGGGCGTGGTGCGTGGCGGCACAGGGAGGCGGAGACAGGAAGAGGGAAGGTTCCCGGCCAGCCTGGGCAACTTACTGCAACTGTTTCAAAAAAGGTGGGGGCCGGGCGTGGTGGCGCACGCTTGTCATCCCAGTACTTGGGAAGTGCTGACTGGAGGATCCGGGTTCGCGGCCAGCCTCAGCTACTTAGTGAGGCCCTCCGCAACTTCGTGAGACCCGGTTTCAAAATAAAGGATAAAAAATAGGGCCGGGGGTGTAGCGCGGAGGTAGAACGCCCCTGGGTTCAATCCCCAGTACCACAAAAAAATAAAGTGGGGGTGTAGCTCAGAAGTCGAGTGCCCTGAGTTCAATCCCCAGTACCACACACACACAAAAAAACAAACATAACGCTACCTTAGAAATATATAAATCTTTATACCAGGTTTTTATACAGCACATTGTCCTCAAAACGGGACAGCCAGCTCGCCATCTTTCCTTTTCTTATCTAGGGAATATGACCCTCGCAGACATGGGGTCCTCTGCAGTCCCCGCACCCGTCCCTCTGTCTCTGGTGGCAGCTGTCCCTGCGAGCTCAGCTCGGTGGCGGGGGACCCGCTGTCTTCCTGATGATCTCCAGGTCCTCACAGTCCTGGTAATTTGGCTCTTCCCGACACGCCCACACGTCCCCGGGGAGTCGCTGTAGCTTTTGTGCAGGGAACCAGTGGACAGAGATGTCGTTGAACGTGTCCATGTACTGCGGCGTCTGGGGCAACTCGAGCTCCTCCAGCCCTTCCAGAATCTAAGCAGAAACATCCAAACAGAACAACGTATCAGCTACAGTAACCCCTCTTCCTGAATCCATTCTGCCACCTCATTGTCCTTTTGGAGAAATAAGGAACAAGGTATTTTTATTGAAATGCTTTTGTGTGGTGAATTGGAAGCCGCAGGGCGGTGGGTATGTTAAACCATGATACCAAGATTAACGGAAATTAAGACAAAGGCTACGCTGAAATGGCAGCATCTGGAGCCCCGTGGGGAGGGCTCACTGACGGCACGGCAATGACACCGCCTCGCTGGCCGCTCGCGACTGAAGGTAGAATTCTTCAGTTTCAGTGAGGGAGAAATAGTATCATCTGTCAGGCATGGTGGCACACGCCTGTAATCCCATAATCCCAGTACTGGGGAGGCTGAGACAGGAGGATCGCAGATTTGAGACCAGCCTCAGCAACCTAGTGAGACCCTGTTTCAAAACAAAAAAATAAAAAAAAGGTCTGGGCTGGGGTATAGCTTGGAGATCCCACAGTAACCACAAAAAAGAAAAAAAAAAAAGAAAAGAAATAGTATGACATTACACCCTCTCCCATCCCAGCCCCCTCATTCAGATACCTTTGCAACATAGGGATAGTTTTTCTCCAGAATTCTTGTCGGCAACCTAGAAGTTAAAAAACCAAAATTAAGAGGTGTGAGAATGGTTTTGTTTAAATTAAGATGTGGGAAAGAAAAATGAGGTAAACAGCAAGAATTCAGGAAAACATGAAAGACATAGGTTAAGTAGACAGTGTGACCACCCAGAAACTGCGCCCATGTCACCAAGAGGGAGACGCAGGCAGACACGTGTGCCCCAGGAGGGGGACGGGGCTGCAGCTGTAGGCAGAGAAGTCAAATGGCGTTTCAAAATGTCTGTCGTGTGAGAAGCGTATCTGCAGAGACCCTTCACTTGCTTCACAGCCTGACGCAAGGGTCTGACATCTGTCTTTGACCCTTCATCCAGCTCCTTAGAAAAGCCTTGCAGGCGCCGCGCGGCCGTGGGGCCGGTCACAGTCGTGGGGCCGTCCCCAGTCGTGGGGCTGGTCCCCGCAGGTGGGCTCCGCCTCGGTCCTCACCCTTACCTTTCCCCGAGGCCGCGGAAGCTGTTCCCGATGACGACCATCTTGGAAAGGGCGTCTGCGGACCAGTTGCTCCACAGAAGGTTGTTGTACAGGGCCGTCCCGCAGTGGGGCATGTAGAAGATGGTGGGCTCGCCGATGCTCCGCTGGCCTTCCTGGGGACCGGAGGGACAGGCACGCGCTCGCAGGTGGCACCTCTTACAGCGAGGCAGGGAGGGCTGGGGACAGAGGCCAGCTAGGAGACAGCTAGGACCGCGTGAAAAGACTCCCTGTGGAAGAGCGACAACTGGCCCGGAAACGAGTCTACACAAACGTCCTGCTCCTGGGAGAACAGGAAGTCATGGCGTTCAGAAAGTTCCCTCCGTGACCAGTGTGTGCCACAGACACGGAAACACCTGCACTAGTGAAAGGGCTTCCTGGGCCCATGGCAGCAGGGGCAGGAGGGACAGCAATGGCGGCTGTCCCCATTACTGTACTCAGCAGTCCTCCCTGCTTCCTGTGCCACCTTCTGCAGATCCCATCACAACAGTCCCCTTCAAGTGTCCCTGGGAGCCGGGGGTGGTGGCGCACATCTGTAATCCCAGTACTTGGGAGGCTGAGATGGGAGGATCATGGGTTTGAGGCCAGCCTCAGTGACTTAGCGAAAGCTTCGTTAAAAAATAAAATATAAGCTGGGCGTGGTGGCGCACGCTTGTAATCCCAGTACTTGGGAGGCTGAGACCAGAGGATCCGGGTTCGCGGCCAGCCTCAGCTACTTAGTGAGACCCTCCGCAACTCAGTGAGAGCCTGTTTCAAAATAAAGAATAAAAAATCGGGCTGGGGGTGTAGCTTGAGGTAGAATGCCCCTGGGTTCAATCCCCAGTACCAAAAAAAAAAAGTAAAATATAAAATAATATAGCGCTGGGGTGTAGCTCCGAGGTAGATTGCCTCTGGGTTCAACATTCAGTCCTCCCCCCTGAAAAAAAAGTCCTCTGGGGCACGATCATCCCTTCCTGAGCACCAGGCTCTACAGACGAACTCCCTGGCGGGGAACAGGCGCTGTGCTGTCTGTGCCCGCTGCCTCTGCCGTCTCTACCGTTCGTGCAGCTGCCCTTGCGCTAGAACAGCTCGGCAGGGGACTCCGCGCCTGCCATCCCGCCTGTCCCTCTAACAAACTCCCGGTGGACCTCCAACCCCAGCTGTCGCAGGAGACTTCCCGGTCCATGTAGACGGCTCCGGAGCACGGCTGCACCTCACCGTGTCTGTCCACAGGCCACAGGCCCTGCCGCGACCCCGGGCGCCCTCCTTGAAGACGGGGCTGCGCTCATCCACCCGGCCCTGCAGCTCTGCCGCAGAGCCGCCGCTCAGGAGAGACCATCCGAGCTGGACTCTGGTGTTGTGGGACCTCGCCGATGTGGGGCCCTGCCTTGCACTCAGCGGGGCCTGGGTTTCAGACTGTATAACAGGCTGTGAGTGGGCAGTTTCAGGACACAGGGATCAGATGATTCTAGAACCCCAAGGCAATGCAGAGCTAAATTCAGAGGTGATGCCCCACTGTCTCCTGTGAGACGAAGCTCTCTCCCCGAGGGCTCAGAGATGGCCAACCTGGAGCTCTCGGTGTCCTGGGACGGGGGTTACTGACACCACAGCCAGGCGCGCTGGGGGAGACCGGCTCAGCCGGAGAGAGGCGCTAGGAGGTTCAACCTGCCCTGGACAGGGCACGCTCCGACCAGAGACTCAGCGAGGCGCCCACACTCTGTGCTTTCTTGAGTGTTAAATAGCCACAGCAAATACCAACTTAGCATAATTTCTGGACAAAAAATCCTCACAAGAATTTTGTAAACATGACATGGAATTATTTGTGTAATTTAAGTTTCTCTGACAGGGGCACAACATAAGCCATGTAGGTAACTGACTGACTATTCAAACTTTCTTTTATTTCTTTTTGCTGTACTGGGGATAGAACCCAGTGGTACTCTACCACTGAGCGTGTACACCCACAGCCCTTTTTATTTTTTATTTTGAAACGGGGTCTCGCTAAGTTGCTGAGGGTCTTGCTAAGTTGAGGCTGGCCTTGAACCTGCCACCCTCCTGTCTCAGACTCCCAAGTACCAGTACAGGTGTGTGCCACCATCCCCAGGGACTAGTCAAATTTTATAAGCACTGGGAAGGCAGGCAAGCCGTCGAGAGGAATGACCAGCATTTCAAAGGAAATTGGTATCCGTGGGCAGAGCCGGGTGGTTCTGGTCAAGATGATGAGGCCCTCCCCACCCCTTCCTTCCCGGCTTACCTCGTTCTCACAGAGAACAATCACACCTAGGGCGTGCAGAACCTCGATTTCAAGTCGGCTAAACACAGGGTCATAGATGCAGCAGTGACCTCTGGGGATCTAGAAGGAAGAGCGAGCTGCTTCAAGCTGAGTGTTCAGCAGGGCTCGGCGAGCCGGGACAGGGGGGCGACGCGGGACCCCGAGGCTCACCCGTGTGCTATAGAACAGGGAGGGCGACGCGGGACCCCGAGGCTCACCCGTGTGCTATAGAACAGGGAGGGCGACGCGGGACCCCGAGGCTCACCCG
>PVJS01048176.1:0-15157 GCA_004027185.1 Glis glis
TAGGGCCGGGGGTGTAGCGTGGAGGTAGAACGCCCCTGGGTTCAATCCCCGGTACCGCAAAAAAAAAAAAAAAAAAAAAAAGAAAGTTTGTTTGTTTTTTTGCGGTACTGGGGATTGAACCCAGGGACATTCTACCTACGAGCTACACCCCCAGCCCGATTTTTTAATTCTTTATTTTGAAACAGGGTCTCACTAAATAGCTGAGGCTGGCCGCAAACCTGGATCCTCCGGTCTCAGCCTCCCAAGTACTGGGATTACAAGTGTGTGCCACCACACCCGGCTCAAATGAAAGTTTTAATATAAAGATTCACATCTTGGCAAATGATAAAAATTACAAAATCCTTACATCCTTCTCTTGTTGCATTTGGCTTTTGAATTTTTCCTATTCCAACTTATCTTGCTGTCTTTCAAGCTCAGGGCTTTCTAAACTGTGTGCCAGCAGGAACTTTGCTTATGAGAAGGAACCTCAGAAGCTGGGTGTGGTGGCACACGCTAGTAATCCCAGTACTTGGAGGCTGAGACAGGAGGATCACAGGTTCGCAGCCAGCCTCAGCTACTTAGTGAGGCCCTCCGCAACTTAGTGAGACCCTGTTTCAAAATAAAGAATAAAAAATAGGGCTGGGGGTGTAGCTCGGAGGTAGAATGCCCCTGGGCTCAATTCCTGGTACCACAAAAAAAAAAAAAAAAGAAGGAACTTCAGGGGCTCTGACAGGGAGTGAAGGGGAGGCTGGGTAGGGCCTTCCAGACCCAATTCTGCCAGAGCAGCTTGACCTTTTTTTTTTTTTTTTTGAGATTGGGTCTTGCTAGGTTGCCCAGGCTGGCCTTGAACTTGCTATCCTCCTGCCTCAGCTTCTCGAGTCTCTGGGATTACAGGCATGCACCACCATACCCAGCTGCAACTTGACTTTTATATATTTTATATATTGAGTTGTTTTTTTTTTAAGATTTCATTTGGAGAAAAAGATTTGTTGCCAAAAAGAGAAAGAGGGACAAGGAAAAAAGGCCAATTTTGAAATTGCTTCAATTTCTCTTGCTATCCTGATGAGCAAGGTGGAGTGGGGAAGGGCTTCTCCAGAGTGAGTTGATGGTGGAGACTGATTCCCTCTGTGACCCCAGGTTAGGGCATTTTCCATTCCAGCACCCTCACCTGAGTGCAAAGGGCTTGTTTTCACAAATCAGCACCAGAGGCTCACATATGGCCTCCCCTTGAGTCCAGGAGGACATGGACCAAGGTCAGTGCTCTCGGGCCAGGCATCTGATGGAGCTCCTTTCCCCAAAGCCTAGCACTGGGCCTCACACACCAGAGGTGCTTGGCAAATGTTTCCTGATGCTGAATTACCATGAGCACACGCAGCAGCAGCACGGCAACACTGCTATTCCCCTGGCACCAGCAGACAAGGAGGTTCCCAACCCACAGCGCTTCGGAGGAAGGTGGTTATTACCAGCACCCAAGTCCTTAAATTAGAGTGAATACATGAGCATTTGGCAAGTCCCTCCTGAACGCGTGCCAGCCCCTGATGTCAGCCACACAGTCCAATCTGTCCTGAGCCGAGGATACCAATTCAGAAGCATTTGCTAAGCCCACCTACTGGGTGCTCAGCGCTATGCTGGGGCCTGTTCAGGAGAAATGAGGACTTAACAAGACCAAAGCCACTTGGAAGATTATATTTTCTTTCTTTTTTTTTCTTTTTGTGGTACTAGGGATGGAATCCAGGAGCATTCTACCTCCAAGCTACATCCCCAGCCCTATTTTTTAATTCTTTTTTTTTTTTTTGCGGTACTGGGGATTGAACCCAGGGGCGTTCTACCTCCGAGCTAGACCCCCGGCCCTATTTTATCCTTTATTTTGAAACCGGGTCTCACGAAGTTGCAGATGGCCTCACTAAGTAGCTGAGGCTGGCTGCGAACCCAGATCCTCCGGTCTCAGCCTCCCAAGTACTGAGATTACAAGTGTGCGCCACCATGCCCAGCTTTTTTAATTCTTTTATTTTTGAAATAGGATCTCACTAAATTGTGGAGGACCTCACTAAATTGCTGAGACTGGCCACAAACTGTGATCCTCCTGTCTGAGCCTCCCAAGTACTGGGATTACAAGCATGTGCCACCACACCCGGCTTTTTTTTTTTAATGTATGTAGTATTGGGGATTAAACCCAGGGGCATTCTACCTCTGAGCTGTATCCCTAGCCCTTTATTCTATTTTTTATTCTGAAGCAGGGTCTCGCTAAGTTACTGCTTGTTGGCTTTAAACCTGAGATCCTCCTGTCTCAGCCTCCCAAGTACTGGGATTGCAGGTGTGCACCACCATGCTGGCTAAGAGTCTATTTTTTTTTTTTTTTGGCGGTATGGGGGGATTGAACCCAGGGGCATTCTACCTCTGAGCTATACCCCCAGCCCTATTTTTTCTTCTTTATTTTGAAACAGGGTCTCACTAAGTTGCGGAGGGCCTCACTAAGTATCTGAGGCTGGCTGCGAACCCGGATCCTACGGTCTCAGCCTCCCAAGTACTGGGATCACAAGCGTGTGCCACCACGCCCGGCTAAGAGTTTATTTTTTGGATGGCCTTGCACACAGTTGGAACCAGCAGAGTTCAGAGGCAATCTGGACGGAAACCATCCTTTCCCTCACTTCTCTGTCATGTGTTTTTCTGTAAAGAATCTGGATCACGGGGGCCTATTGGGGTTTTTGCACCTCTCACTGTTTAGGAATCTGGCTCCTGGAAGCCTGTGGACATTCCTTACACAAGACCGGTTTTGTGCAATGGAGGGCACGACTGCATTCCTCACCTTTCAACTTGGACCGGACCTTGTTGGCCGTCTTCTTGATGTCTGCGGTGAGGTCTTCCAGCTCCTGTTTGGTCTCTGAGGGGAGGGGGAGGTGCGAGTGAGAAGTCCGGGCGGGACCCCAACCTCCCCCGCCCCGCAGCGGCGGCACTCACTCTCATCTGGGTTGGGGGCGGCCAGGATGGCACTGTGCTGCTTTTTCACCTGCTCCACGTCCTCCGACAGTTTCTCAATGCAGCCTCGGATTTCTTCCACCTGGGGCAGAAAACCAGCAACACCCAGCCACGTTGTTGGGTCAGACGAGAGGATCCAGGGGAACCAGCCAGGGCTCAGGGAAGTGAGCCAGATCCAGAAGGATTGATGAAAGGCCAAGGAGGGCACAGGAGAGGGGGCGTGCCCGGGGGAAGGTGTTGGTTAAGAGCCAGGTTCTGGGTCTGGGGACACGGGACTCATTACCTGTTCAAAGAACTCATCCATAAAGTGATCTCGATCCACGTGAACCACCTCCTCCTCATCATCGCTGTCTTTCGCCTGGAGGCAAAGGAAGGCTGAATCGGTGAGCTGTCCCTAACCTGGTCCCCAAGGCTGCCTCTCTAGCTCTCTGGCCCTCTATCTACCACACATACATGGAGGTTCTAGGCTCCGAAGAGGGGTCTTGGGAGGTGTCCTAAGCAGGGGGATGACAAGGGCACCTAAAGTCAGACTGAACACTGGATATCTTGTGTCCTGGAGGACAGGGTAGCTGATAGCCCAAAGGATACTTTGGAGGAAATCAGCAAAAGGCACCCTTTGGGGTGGGTGTGGCTTTGTGGGTGCAGATTCGCCCTGGAAGGGGATGATATTCTGGGCTGCTGCTACTGACCAAACAGTTATGGACATATTTCAATATTTTAACAACTAGCTAAATGTCAGCCTTGCAATCATTGGCTCTGGGCTCCAAGGAGGGTCCTGGAATGGTGTCCCGGGAGCCTGAACCTCCCTGCCATCCCCCAGCCTCTGCCCAGGCCTGGCTTTGCTCTTCTGCTCTTCCTCTCCTGCCCAACGAGCCATGTCCCCTAAGCAAGGTCACCTCACTGGCAGCAGCAGGCGCCAAGTTGAACGAGCACAGTCGCGCCCCGTGAGGGCTGCATGAGAGGCAGGCAGCACCCTGACCTCCCTGGTTCCCCCATGTCCTCCTCCTCCCGCCCAGTCGCTCTCCTCACAGCCGACTCCTCTTCTCTGTGTATTCACCCGCTTTCATCCAGCCCCTTCCAAATGCACACCCACCTACTCTCGCTGCTCGCATTTCCCAGTTGCAACCTGCAGCTGCTCAGCCCTCCACCCGCAGGGCTCAGAGACACAGAGGGATTTACCCACCCACACCGCCATCGCCACCGACAGACAGACCAGTGACACAGACAGAGGAGCCGACGCACGGGCACACAGAAATAGGCCCCCGACACCCACATAGAGACACTGACATGCTCAAGTTCCCCCACACGCAGACACGTGGACACGCAGCCGTTCAGCTATGCCCCAGGGACATGGAGGAGGACCCAGGGGCCTGTTCTCCTGGCTTCTCTGAGCCTCCGGTCTGCACACTTGCTCACAGCTGGGCAGATGGCACAGGGAGGGCTCCCCAGGGTTCTCCACTCTGGACTTCACGCACTTCTCTGCTTGGGACAGAGGTCTGAGGGCAAAAACCTGAGCCCATCAAGCTTAATTATGTCTAGGCCCCTAATCAGCCCCAGTGGAAATTTAAACAGAGTTCATCCTGATTTCCAGAAAGAATCTAGCCAGAGCTCAGAGAGAACCCAGCCACGGAAGCCGGAGTGAAATCAAGACAGGATCTAAACAACATCCACCTGGGGGTACAGCCAGCTGGGTTCTAGAAAGAGGACCTGACAGGGTCCAAGCAGAACGCAGGCCCTCCCAGAAACCAGACAGGCTCAGACCGAGCTAGGCTAGGCTCAGACAGATCCCAGACAGCTCGGATCGAACCCAGACAGGGCCAGATGGGACCTCGATGCAATCCAGACAGTGGAGAGAGCTGGGGATCGTCAGAGCCCCGACAGCGCAGGGAGACCTCCCCCACCCCAGCCTCCTGCCCACGCGGAACTCCGGGGATGCTCGACAGATGCGGGCCCACACCAGGTAGGAACACGTGTTCAGGCACTTCCAGATAACACCAAACATCTGCCTGGAGAGGAAGCTACCTCTGTCACAGCCCATAGCTGCCCCCAGGAGGAGTGGTGCCACAGGAAGGACTCCTGGCTTCTCAAGCCTCCACCCCAGACAGACCCTGGCCCTGAGAGGTTCGGGGATGTGGGGTTTATCTTTGAGGACCCCTACCCCGGGCTCCCATGATGGTTTCCAACTTCTCAGTCCTCAGAACCCAGGTGCCCTAGGAGATATCCTTCCCCCAGAGCCACACACCTTCCTCTGCCCCTTCCCTGCCTTCTCCCACTCACTCAGCCTCGACCCAGCCTCCCAGGGGTCAGGACTCCCTTACTGGCCCTGATGCCAGGGACTTTCCTGTTTTCTGTCTCTTTTCTTTCTTTTTTTTTTTTTCTGATAGTGGGGATTGAACCCAGGGATGCTCTACCTCTGAGCTATACCCCTAGCCCCCCTAGCCTTTTTTATTTTGAAACAGGGTCTCACTAAGTTGCTGAGGGTCTTGGTAAATTGCCAAGGCTGGCTTCGAACCTGTTCTCCTCTTGTCTCAGCCTCCCAAGTACTGGGATTATAGGCGTATGCTACTATACCTTGTGTCTTTTTCCCTTTCCCATGCCAACTTTAGGAAGTCCTCCCCAAAGTCTAACTTTACTCCCTTCTTTGGTTCCCAGAGCCACTTCCTTTAGATTCTTTCTGGAGTATCCTGGGCTACCTGTTTACTTGTCCTTGAGAGAGGAAAGAAGGTAGAAGACCCAAGTATCATTTATTTTAAACAATAATAATGAAGGAGCTGGGTGTGGTGGTGTACACCCGTAATCCTGGTATTTGGGAGGCTGAGACAGGAGGATCACAGGTTCGAGGACAGCCTCAGCAAAGTATTGAGACACTGTTTCAAGATAAAAAGTGAATGAGGCTGGGCGTGGTGGCACACACTTGTAATTCCAGTACTTGGGAGGCTGAGACAGGAGGATTGCAGGTTCGCGGCCAGCCTCAGCTACTTAGTGAGACCCTCTGCATCTTAGTGAGACCCTGTTTCCAAATAAAAAATAAAACAGGGCTGGGGGTGTAGCTCAGAGATAGAACAGCCCTGGGTTCAATCCAATACCACCAAAAAAAATAAAAATAAAAAGGGCTGAAGGTGTAGCTGGAAGGATTCAATCCCCAGTATAAAAAAAAAAAAAACATGAAGAGAGATGAAAGCCAATAATCCTCTACATTTACACTTTCCCATCTGTAATCCCTTCTGATCCTCACCACTGGAGCCCTGTGAGGAAGGCTGAGCAAATATCATTGTTCCCATTTCACAGATGAGGGAACAGGAGGTCAGAGGGGGAGGAAAGTGACCTGCCCAAGGGCAGCAGGCTAAAGGGACCAGGATGCCACTGGCTCCCAGGACCTGCCTCCCCCAGAGCCCCTCCTGAGGCTCCAGGCCAGGCTCCCTCCCAGTGCCTGTCAGCAGCGCAGCTCCCCTCCCTCTCAGGGCAGCGCCTGCTCAAGCCAATCTGGGTAAGCTCTGTGCCCTGAAAACCTAGCAAAATATTACCATTTGCTAGGAGCCTCTGCATAAGTCTGACACTTCTTGTTATCTCTCTCTTTTTCTTCTTGGTACTGGGAACTTACCCAAGGGGCATTCTACTCCTGAGCTACACGGCCAGCCCATTTATTTATTTATTTATTTATTCATTCATTCATTCATTCATTCATTCATGTGGTACTGGGGATTGAACCCAGGGGCATTCTGTCTCTGAGCTACATCCCCAGCTCTTCTTATTTTTATTATTTTTATTTGGAAACAGGGTCTCACTAAGTTGCAAGAAGGCCTCACTAAGTTGCCAAGGCTAGTTGTGAACCTGTGATCCTCCTGTCTTGGCGTCCCAAGTACTGGGATTACAGGCGTGCTCCAACACGCCCAGCTTTTTATTTTGAATCAGCGTCTTGATAAGTTGCTGAGGCTGGCCTTGAATCTTCCATCCTCCTGTCTTAGCCTCTCAAGTATTGGGATTATAGGCGTGCGCTATTGCACCCGTCTCTTGTTATCTCTTTTAATCTTCATTAAAACTCTGTAAGGACCATTGGCCAATATAATTACAATTATGACAAACATTTAGATGATGTTTTACAATGAGCTGGGCACTGCTCTGCGCACTCTGCATGTATTTAACCACTTAATGCTTCCAGCAGTCCCCCAAAGTGGATGTTATTACAGTCCCCTTTTTTTTGGTACCGGGGGTTGAACCCAGGGGCATTCTACTTCCAAGCTACACCCCCAACCCTTTTTTTGTGTGTATGTGTGGTACTGGGGATTGAACCTAGGGGCTTTCTACCTCCGAGTTATACCCCTAGCCCTATTTATTTATTTATTTATTTATTTATTTATTTTTGTGGTACTGAGGATGGAACCCAGGGGCATTCTACCTCCGAGCTACACCCCCAGTCCAATTTTTTTTTTTTTTTGCGGTACCGGGGATTGAACGCAGGGGCGTTCTACCTCCGCGCTACGCCCCCGGCCCTATTTTTTATACTTTATTTTTGAAACCGGGTCTTGCGAAGTTGCGGAGGGCCTCACCAAGCAGAGAGAGAGACAGGGAGGGAGAGAGAGAGAGGGAGAGAATGCTCGTGCGCGAGCGCGCGCACATGCGCAAGCTGAGGTTGGCCACGAACCAGGATCCTCTGGTCTCCGCCTCCCAAAGTACTGGGATTACAAGCGTGCGCCACCACGCCCGGCTCCCAGTCCTATTTTTATTCTTTATTTTGAGACAGGGTCTCACTAAATTGTGGAGTGCCTCACAAGGTTGCTGAGGCTGGCTGCAAACCCGTGATCTTTCTGTTTCAGCCTCCCAAGTACTGAGATTACAAGCGTGCGCCACCATGCCCAGCTTTATTTTTTGTTTTGGAAAAAAGGTCTTGTAAACTGGGCATGGTGGTGCACGCTTGTAATCCCAGTACTTGGGAGGCTGAGACCAGAGGATCGCGGGTTCGTGGCCAGCCTCAGCTACTTCGTGAGGCCCTCTGCAACTTAGTGAGACCCGGTTTCAAAATAAAGAATAAAAAATAGGGCTGGGAGTGTAGCTCAGAGGTAGAATGCCCCTGGTTCAATCCCTAGTACCACACACACACACACACACACACACACACACACACACACACAAAGAAACAGGGTCTCACTAGGTTGCTGAGAGTCTCACTACTTGCTGAGGCTGTCCTTGAACCTGCAATCCTCCTGTCTCAGCCTCCCAAGTACTGGGATTCTAGACTCTGCACCACTATGCTTGGCTCCATTTTATATTTTTAATTTTGAAAGAGGATCTTGCTAAGTTGCTGAGGCTATTGCTAAATTGCTGAGGCTGGTCTCGAACTTGCAATCCTCGCGTCTCAGCCTCCCGAGTACTGGGCTCACAGGTGTGCATCACCATGTCCGCTTACAACCTCCTTTTATGAAGGGGAACTGTGGCAGAAAGAGGCTAAAGACCTGCCGACTTGCTGCAGGTTGGCATCCAGAAGGCCATGACCGAGGCTCTCCCCTCTGAGCCTCAGTCTCTGCATTTGTGGAATGGCAATAATGTCGCCCACATGGGGGTCAGGAGGGGACAGTGAGACAAGTCAGAAAACATACTTAATGTTGCAAGAATAAGTGCTTGGTGAGGGCTGGCTATTACCCCTGCCCTCCCAACTTACAGATGAGGAAACAGGTTCAGAGAGGTTGCCATACCCACCTAAGGCTTCACTGCAAATAAGGCCAGAGGTGGGACTTGAACCCGGGACTGTCAAATCCTAGGCTTTCCCCCATCCATCCTGCTGACAGATGGCAATCCTTCTACTCATGTCTGGTGCCAAAGAGCTCTCTCTGTTGTGTTCTCAGTACTTCTGAGCTCCTGTGGCCAGGACACAAAATCAGTAAGAGAGGTCCAGGGCTGCAGGAAGAACCCAGACAGGAAACCAGGCCTCTCAGCCTCTGCTTGACTTACTGTGTGACCCTCGGCAATCTCGGCTCTTCTCTGGGCCCAGCTCCCTGATACGTGAGAAAATCAGGCCCGAGCAAAGGCCCGCCTTTCTGTGAGATGTGCACATTTAACAATGTGCACATTCTAGAAGTCAGATGAGCCTAAAAGAAACCAGGCTGTGGCCAGATAAAACTACCTAGGAAAATATAATTACATGTGCCCCATCCACTTTATGGTGGCCTCAGGTTACAGATGGATAATTCAAGTCTCCGTTTCCTCCTGTGCAGAATGAGGAGTTAACAATGTATATACATATAACACATAGTACTAATATAGTACAAATTACCATGAGTTGGGCCTGTTACATGTGCTTTGTGTTTTTTTTTTGGTACTGGGGATTGAACCCAGGGGCATTCTACCTCCGAGCTATCCCCCAGCCCTATTTTATTTTTCATTTGGAAACAGGGTCTTGCTAAGTTGCGGAGGGCCTCACTAAGTAGCTAAGGCTGGCCGTGAACCTGCGATCCTCATGTCTCAGCCTCCCAAGTACTGAGATTACAGGCATGTGCCACCACGCCCAGCTAGGTAGACACCATTCTTATTTGATAGATGAGGAAACTGAGGTGAGGAGAGATGAAGGACCTTACCCAGGATTATTCAGCCAGTGGGGTGATGATGGGTGGCAGCACCTGGATTTGAACCCAGGCCCTCTGCTCTTTCCTGCTCAACTACTGCTCAAGTACTTGGGAGGTGAGGGCACGGTGCTGCGCTCCTGAGCACATTCTGGAACCAAACCGCCTTGGCAATGGGGAGGCGTGTCCAATCCAAGCCTCTAGCCTCCTCAGACCCCTCAAATTCCAGGTCTTCCACATCAGAGATACCCAGGGCCCTTGTGTGTGTGCGTGCGTGCATGTGTGCGTGCGTGCATGCGTGAGTGTGTGAGTGGGGGGTAACAAGCACAGACACCTAAATGGAAGGAAAGGGATGATGTGAGCCAGCAAGTCAATGACCAAAAAGACAGATGGCGAGCTAGTGACAGAAACACAGAGGCGGGAAGTGACTGGAATTGGGCGATAGAAAAGCCATAGAGGGTGTGTGCGCGTGTGTGTGTAAACACACACGCGTGCCCCTGCATACTAACATTCGCCGCTCACCCCTGCTCCCCGGCATCGTTTGATCTCGAGGCAGCAGCCTCCCTGCCCGCGCCCCCCTCCATCTGTCCATCTGTCTCCCTGGCCTGGGCCTCTCCTCCCTCCGCCCTCTCTCCACGGTCCAGCCTGGTCCTCTCCCCCCATCTCCTCCTCCACCTTCCCCGCCGGCCCACCTACTCCTTCCCAGCCTCCCTCGGCCTCACTGACACGTCCAGTCACCTCACCAATGTGGATGACCTGTGCCAAGTTCCCTCCTGGGTGCTGCAGGGGACAGTGGTGAAAGGCAGGCAGGTCCTGCCTCCCAGGAGCTGACATTCCTGTGGAGGGGGGACGGACAACAGAAAGGAACAAGATAATTTCCGATTGTGCTAAATAGCAGGAGGGAGATGAACAGGAAGGTGGGACAGAGAGAAGCATGTATAGGGAGGCTTTATACGGGGTGGTCAGGGAGGGCCTTCCTGGGGAGGGGACATTTGAGCTGAGTCCTGAGAGCGCCAACTGGGCTACAAGGTGGGGGAGAGCATTCTAGGCAGGGGTACAGTGTTGTGGGCACAGGGAACAGCATGCTGGGCAGAGGGAACAGTGTAAAGACCCGCAGCAGGGTTCCGTCTGGTGTGTTGGGAGGGCAGCTGGAAGACATCAAGCCAGTGTCCAGGGTCCTCGCGGTGCTTGTCCACTTTCTCCAACACCAGGCCACTCATCCTGTGATTTCAGGTCTGCCCTGCCTTTTCTTTTCTTTTTTTTCTTTCTTTTCTTTTCTTTTCTTTTCTTTTCTTTTCTTTTCTTTTCTTTTCTTTTCCTTTCCTTTCCTTTCCTTTCCTTTCCTTTCCTTTCCTTTCTTTCTCTCTCTTCCCTTTCTTTCTCTCTCTCTCTTTTTTTTTTTTTGCGGCACTGGGGATTGAAACCAGGGGCATTCTACCTCCGAGCTCCACTCCCAGCCCTATTTCTTATTCTTTATTTTGAAACCGGGTCTCACTAAGTTGTGGAGGCCTCACTAAGTAGCTGAGGCTGGCCGCGAACCCGGATCCTCCTGTCTCAGCCTCCCAAGTACTGGGATTACAAGCGTGCGCCACCACGCCCGGCTCTTTCTTTTTTTGTTACCGGGGATTGAACCCAGGGGCATTCTACCTCTGAGCTACACCCCCAGCCCTATATTACTTTTTATTTTGAAACAGGGTCTCACTAAGTTGCTGAGGGACTCTCAAAGTTGCTGAGGCTGGTCTCAAACCTGCGATCCTCCTGTCTCAGCCTCCCAAGTACTCGGATTACAGGTGTGCACCACCGTGCCTGGTATGTCTGCTTTTCTTTTTTCTTTCTTTCTTTCTTTTTTTTTTTTTTTTTTTGCAGTACTGGGGGATTGAACCCAGGGACATTCTACCTCCAAGCTACACCCCCAGCCCTATTTATCCTTTATTTTGAACAGGGTCTCACTAAGTTGCAGAGGGCCTCACGAAGTAGCTTGAGGCTGGCTGCGAACCTGTGATCCTCCTGTCCCAGCCTCCCAAGTACTGGGATTACAGATTACAGGTGTGCGCCACCATGCCCGGCTGCATGTCTGCTTTTCTAAAGCACCTACTTTGCCTGCCCCATACCCAAGGGCTACACTGAGGCCTCAGCCCCTGCCTGTAGGGTACATGCTTGGTCCTTTAGCAGCCTCCCTTCTGTCCAGCCTCCAATTCAAGCCTCCTTTACTGCAGGCCTCACCTTCCTTCATTCTGTTCCCTCTTACCTCTCTTCCCAGTCTCACCGTTTCCCCTCTTCTCCCGCCTTCCCACACTTCCCTCCTCTTCTCCACGTGCCTGGGCTCACTCCCTGGACCCCGGGCCCCTATTCAGCGGGTGAACCAACCGTGCAGGGTCCATGTCCAGCCCAGTGCATCCTGGGGCCCAAGCAAAGGTGCTTGGTCAACTGGAGGCAGAAAACCCTGCTGCGGGTCTTTACACTGTTCCCTCTGCCCAGCATGCTGTTCCCTGTGCCCACGACACTGGAAAAGCTGGGTTCAACCCCAGCTCTGCCATGGAGAACTATGTGACCTTGGGCAAGTCGGGATGGGGGTGTCTCTGGCCTTCAGTTAACTCCAAAATAATTTAGGGGTCACGTCCTGCCCATCTCAGGAGATTTACATGATGCTCAGAAGAAATAGATGAGTATTTGGGAGGCTGAGACAGGAGGATTGCAGGTTTGAGGCCAACCTCAGCAACTTAGAGAGACTCTGTTTCAAAATAAAAAATAAAAAGATCTGGGGGTATAACTTGGAGGTAGAACACCCTTGGGTTCAATCCCTAGTACCAAAAAAAAAAAAAAAAAGAGAGAGAGAGAGAAAAAAAAATAGACGAGTCATCTGTGGAACAGCAACCACAGAGCACTGCTGTGTCCCGGCCCCTCCTAGGCACTTTCCGCATGTTAACTACTTTTAATCCTCAGGACAACCCTGTGAAACAGGTATTATTAGTACTCCCAATTCACACAAGAAGGAAGTGAGGACCAGATAGGTTAAGCAACTTGCCCAAGGTCACACAGGAAGGAACAAAGCTAGCATTCGAACCTAGACTGTCTGGTTCCCAAGTCTGGGCCCTCAGAACCCCTTGGGAATGCTAAGGAAAGAGAATCAGGCCTCCAGCTAACATTCCCTCTCACCACGCCCTTCCCAGGCTCCAGGCCCATTGGTCTCTCCTGCCTCCCAGCACCTCGCACTCAACTCTGGCAGGGAGACCCTTCCAATCCTCAAATCTGGCAGCTTCTTTCTCCCACCCGCCCCCTCCCAAATCTCCAGTTTCCCTGAGCTGTGACTAACACCAGAGCCCTCAGCACTGGCCCAGCCCCCCACTCCTCCCCATCCCTGCCTCCCCCACCTGGCTGCCCCCAGCAGCCCTAGCCCACAGGTCCCCCACCTCTGGGCAGGGGCCCCTGACTCACTCGGATGAGCACTCCCATCCCCCGCCTCCCCCTCCAGACCTGTCTTAGCCTCATCCCTCCCTCTCTCTAATTATACCCAATTCCACCACCACCTCGCCCCAGCCTGCCTTGTCGCTCTGGGTTTCAGAGTCATGGAATGGTCCTGGCTGCAGGGGATCCGAGTTCAAATCTGCATTCCTCCCTTGCTAGTTGTGTGACCTTGGGCAAGTATTTAACCACTTTGGGCCTCAGTTTCCTCAACTGTAAAATGAGATCAGCTCTCAGTCTACCGGCCTTACCAGGGGGTTGGTGGAGATATAATGAGATTCCAATGGCAACCCGTTCTGCAAGTTGCAAGGGGGAGTTTAGAGCCCGGATACTGAATCGAGCTGGCTTGGTTTGAATCCTGTCTTTTGCTAGCTGTGTGAATTTGGTCAAGTTACTTAACCTCCCTGGGCCTTCATTTCTTTACCTATAAGATGAGATGCCGCTACTACCAGCCTCATAAGTTCACTGTGAGGACCGAAATGATTCAAGATGTATAAAACCCTCAGAAGTGTGGTGATTCTCATTATTGTCATCTTCCCCGTGCCTGAGCATATATGCAGTAAAAGTTTAATAAAGAAACCTCCCAGATTCCCTCCCCAGAGAAAGCAGTCATTGCCTCCAAGCCCAAGTCTCTCTGAAAGCTGGGTCCCCACCCCTAAATTCAAGGGACTCTCCAGAGACAGAGCTCTTTACCCCCAGTGACAAGACTTCTATTTCAAAGGCCAGAAAAGCAGGGACCCATGTCCACTTGGCAGACTGCAAATCCAGATTCCAGCCTGACCCCCCCACACACATACACAGTGACTTGGTGACCTTGGGCAAGTCCCTTCCTATCTCCAAACCTCAGTTTCCTTATCTATAAAATGGGGTAACAACCCCTAGGCTATCAACGGACAGTCTCCCGGTATAGACCTAGTTCATCAGGACAGTGGCCATTGGCCAGGGTGGCACTTTTATTAGCATAACACCACAGGCCACTACGGCACAGCGGACTGCCAGCTCTGCCTCCTTGGGCCCTGGGTCATTTCTTCAACTGCCCCAGCACTGTCCCTGCCCCCGACACCATTCCCGTCAAGCCCCATTCCCTGGCCCCTCTGAAGAGCAGCTTCCCTGCGGCCTCTAGGGCTGCCTTCCCTTGTCCCCCAAATCCAACTCACTGATGGCTAGACTCCTGGAGCCTGGAGCCGGCCCTCAGGCCTGCAGACCCAGGCCCAGGCCAGTCAGCAGGCTGCACAGGATGCCCCAGTTCCCCCCAGCACAGCGTGGCCCGTGTCACACAACCCAATTCCCCGGCCCTGGGCAGGGCGCCTCCTCTCCTCTCCCACCTCTGGGGTCACCCCGCTCAGGCCCTGGCCCTCTGGCTGCCTCCTGTGGCCATCCTTCCTTCCTGTGTCTGAGAGGGGCCCCCTCCCCACGAGCAGCAACACCGGGTGCACACGCACGCACACACACTTCATTCACTGCCAGGTGTTGGCATCTAGTCCCAACCTGTGTCCTTCCCCACAGCATCCCCCAAATCTGGGTCCTGCCACACTCTCAGCCTGGCCCGGTAGCCACCCCCGTCCTTCTAATTTGGCAAATCTGCTCCGGGAATGACAGTACCCCCCAATCCTATCCTGACATTCACTTCCCCCTTCTCCAGGTTAGACCCTGGGGCCCTCCTGGGAATGTGGGGTGTCCAGGCCCCAGAGACCTCTCCTGCCTCCTCGTGTCTTAATGGTCTCCAACCCTTTCCAGCCACTGTTCCCAAAATGCAGGTTCATTGGAGACATCAGGTGCCTAGAGATATTGGGGTGCCCCGACTGCCAACCTCCAGTCTCATCATTCCCCCCACGTCCCAGCACCTCCCCCACCCCATCTCCACGCGCTCCCCAAATATCGGGGTCCCGCCCCCCCTCCCCCCCACCCCCAGGCTCACACTCCGCAGCTCCTGAGTCCGATCCTTCATCCTGCGACGGCTCCTCCTCCTCCTCGTCCTCCTGTCGCCGCTGCTGCTGCTCTCCGCCTCCCACCTCGGTGCTGGAGGCCGGGGTCTGGGGGCGCCGGGGGCGCCGGAGCCGCCGAGGGGGCCCGCGGGCGGGGGTGCGGGCGGGGGCGGGGGGCCGAGGGCCGGGCAGGGGCAGGGGCCTGGGCCGGGCTCGGCTGTGCCGGGGCTGCGGTGGCGATGCGGCTGCGGCACAGGGTTG
>PVJS01048177.1:0-15152 GCA_004027185.1 Glis glis
CTCACACCCAGGGGTCCAGGCCCAGCCCTCCTCTCTCACACCCAGTGGTCCAGGCCCAGCCCTCCTCCCTCACACCCAGGGGTCCAGGCCCAGCCCTCCTCCCTCACACCCAGGGGTCCAGGCCCCAGCCCTCCTCCCTCACACCCAGGGGTCCAGACCCAGCCCTCCTCCCTCAGAGACAGAAGCCTGGGCCCAAGCACCTTTCAGAACGAGGAATGTAAGTCTCCAGATCCTCTGCCCCTGGGACCTAGGAGATCAGGCCCCCTTCCTTCTCCCCTCTAGATCCTAAGAATACAGCCACCCCTTCCCTCATCCCCAGGCCCCTCCATCTCTTCATGGAGGCTGCAGAGAGCCCAGGATGCGGCAGTGCTGACTTGGGATGTGGAGCGCGGGGCTCTCATTAGTAGCTTTGCAATCCAGGCACGGACAGAGGTGCCTGACTTGGGCAGGACCACCACCTGGGTGTCTCTGCTCATCCTGGGACCTCAAGAGCGTTCCGCTGTGGTGCCCCTCCCTCCCCGGAACCCCGGGACCTGGGCCTTGCGCATCCTGCCCATACTGGGGGCCCAGTCAGGGACTCCATCCCAAAGCCGTGTCTACCAGGCAGGTGAGCTGGGCCATGGGTACCTCCTCCTGGACTTCCTCTTAGCACTGTAACCAACAGTTCTCAGTCTGTTGCATTGGATCCTAGGGATAAAAATGTACCGTAACCTGAGTGGGTTGAAACAACAGGCATTTATTTTCTCACAGCTCTGGAGGCCAGAAGTCTGAAACTAAGGCATCCTCAGGGCCATGCTCCCTCTGACACACTGGGTAGAATCTTTCCTTGTCTCTTCTAGCTTCTCATGTGGCTGTCCATTCTTGGTGTTCCTTTCCTTGCAGCTGTGCCACTCCAATCTCTGCCTCTCACTTCCTGTGGCCTTCTCCCTGTGTGTGTCTCTGTTCTCTCCTTATGTGGATACCAATTATACTGGATAAGGTCTACCCTAATGTCCTCATCTTGACTTGGTTATATCTTCAACAACCATATTCCAAAATAAGGTCACATTCACAGGTATAGGGGATTAGAACTTCAATACATCTTTTTCAGGGATACAGTTCAACTTCTAAATATTGGAGTGTCTCAGAGTGTAGCCATTGGGCCTACATTTCTCTCCAATAAGATCTTGTCCACTTTCATGGCCTTCAATATCATTAGTGTTCAAAGGTCTCCCAAATGTTTTATCCCAAGCTCTGACCTCTCTCTTGAACTCTAGACCTTGAAAATGCAACTCCCTATCTGACATCTTTACTTGAGATGTCTGATTGGCATCTCAAATATCACATGTAGCCAGGCATGGTGACCAAAGTTATGCACATCATCTCAAGCTGCCCTACTTAAATCGATGCCTTCCATGAGTTCCTGCAGGGCTCTCCAGGATCTGGCCCCTGGTGACCCATCTAATTTCATCCTCTACCTTTCTCTACCGCATTTCATGATCCTCATCCACATTACCAAACATCACATGTAACTGGAACACATGTAACATAGGAGATGCTTTCCTACCTCTGAGCTTTTGCAGTTTTTGTTCCCTGCTCTTGGCACATCCTTCCCCCAGGTTTAGCACAATCACTTCCTTATTCTTCAGATCTCTGCTCAAATGTTGCTTCTCTAGGGACCCTAACTCAGCACCCTTTCTAACATCACCTTTCCTCCCATTATTTCTATTATAGCACTTTTTCCCCCTTCTCAGCCCAATCCATAATTTTCTTAGTTGTTGCTCATTTATTTCTGTTTCCCTCCAAATTTAACCTTCACAGATTTGCCCACCATTGGTGGTGATTCTCACCACTTTGCCAAATGCCAGGCACACTATAGTTATTGAGTAAACATTAAATGAATTGAGAATGCCTGGTGTGGTGGCACATGCCTGTAGTCCCTCCCAGTACTTGGGAGGCTGAGACAGGAGGATTGCAGGTTTGAGGGCAGCCTCAGCAACTTAGTGAGACCCTTAGCAACTTAGTTGCCAAGTAAAAAAATAAAAAGGGCTGGGGGTGTAGCTCGGAGGTAAAATGCCCCTGGGTTCAATTCTGGGGAGGGGGGAGGAGAGAATGAATATGAATGAGAATGAATTGAGAGTGCTGGGGTCCCAAGTTTTTCCTGGGTTCTGAGGGGGGAGGTGGGGACCTTGATTCCTGGGTCCCTGCATGAAGGATGAGTTAGGGGGTTAGGAAACTTTGGTCCAGCCCTGGGTCCTGCTCCCTTTCTTCCTTCTGTTTGTCTCATCCAGGCCCTGCTCTGGGCCCCGGGGCCATCGCTGGCATCGTCCTGGGCTCGCTATTGGGCTTGGCGCTGCTGGCCGCACTCCTTCTCCTGTGTGTCTGCTGCCTGTGGCGCTTTCGAGGTGAGTGAGGGACCTGAAGAAGAGGTAACCAAGGCCAACTGAGAAGGTGCCTAGAAAAAGGTCCAGTAAGCTCTACCTGAACCAATCAGCCCAGTCATAGGTCATATGTCCCGCCTTTCTACTTCCATATCAGCCAATCAGAGTAAGGGCCCACCTCTCAGTCCCGCTTCCCTTGCTATTGGCTGGGTTAGTTTGTTGGAGCAGCCAATCAGATGTCCCTGTTTGTCTTCCTCTCTTTTCTCAGGAAAGACTCCTAATAAAAAGAAGCATCCCCCAATCTTGACGCCTGTGGTCATCTCACCGGAAAAGAAGATGCAGAGCGTGACCCCAGTGCAGACCCCACAGCCGCCGCCCCTCAAAGCCCCTCTGAGGGACCCTAGCCCAGCCAGGACCCGCCAAGTGAGTATGGGTTGTCCCGGAATGTGAACAGAGTTGTGTCCTGCTGAGAGAGATGAGAAGTTCTCAATTCCTTCCTCCAATGTTACTTGTTCGTTTACAAAATTGATAAAACTTTATTCCTTTTGTTTTAATACATAAAAATTGGACAGGACTTCCGCCCAACTTAAAGTATAGTTAAAACACCAGGCATGGTAGCGCATGCCTGTAGTCCAGTACTTGGGAGGCTGAGACAGGAGGATCACAGGTTCGAAACCAGGCTTAGCAACTTAGTGAGACTGTCAGCAACCTAGTGAGACCTTGTTTCAAAATAAAAAATAAAATGGGACTGGGGATGTAGTTCAGAGGTATAATGCCCCTGGGCTCAATCCCCAGCACCCCATGCCACACACACACAAAGTGTAGTAAAAGAAGTGAGCCAGGTGTGGTGCCGTGTGGCTGTAGTCCCAGTACAAGAAGATTGTAGGTTCAAGGCCGACCACAGCAATTTAGTGAAACCCTAAGCAACTTAGTGAGACCTTAGTGAGAAACACTTGGTGAGAAACTTAGTGTTTCTTTTTGTTTGTTTGTTTGCTTGTTTTTTTTTTTTTTTTGCGGTACCGGGGATTGAACACAGGGGCCTTTCACCTCTGAGCTACACCCCCAGCCCTATTTTTTATACTTTATTTTGAAACAGAGTCTCACTAAGTTGTGGAGGGCCTCACTAAGTAGCTTTCGATACTAGGAATTGAAGCAGGGGCATTCTACCTCTGAGCTACACCCCCAGCTCACTTTTATTTTGAAATAGGGTCTCACTAAATTGCCCAGGGTCTCACTAAATTGCTGAGGCTGGCCTCGAACCTATGATCCTCCTGTCTCAGCCTCCTAAGTATTGGGATTGCAGGCATGCACCACCATGCTTGGGAGACTCTGTTTCAAAATAAAAAATAGAAAGGGATGGGGTGTAGCTGAGAGGTAGAATGCCTCTGGGTTCAACCTCCAGAACTCCCCCCCCCAGTGCATTCCAGAATCTTCTCCAAAGGAAGGTAAAGTGGGACCTCCTTTTATTTTCCATAAAAATTGGGTGACTTCCATTTTTCTCTCCGAAATGGTTGGAATTTCCTTGTTGGGCTGTTACATGCCTCAGCTCCTCCAAGGGTGGCCAAATATTTTTCCCTCTTGCAAATGGAGGAAACCCAGTTAGGTTGGAGCTACAGCTGGAAATGGTCAGGTGGGTGAGTCCTGTCACATCCAGGGCACCTCCTGAGGTCACCTCTACTTTGGCTTTCTTCCAGGCCACTGGCCCCAGTCCAGTCATCTCTCCAGGTGGGGGTCCAAGGACTGTTCGGGCAGCCACACAGGTGTGATCAGAACTAGTAGCCCATTCTACCTGCATGGGGTGTTTTGGTGCAAGACTTCCTGGTTTGCCCCAGCAGCAGGTAGGGCCCACTATGAAAATTGGACAAGAGTGGGACTTCCTGTCTCATCGCAAAAGAAGACTTAACTTGTATTTGTGCAACAAAGCAGATGTGACTTCTAGCCTAGGAGAGATCCTGCAGATCTAGCAGTGTGGTTTGTACAACCCCAGAGGCTTGCCTTGCTGTGTTGCTCTCAGCCGGAGGGAAGCCTGGTTACCTTCTCTGCAAAGGTCTCCTATCATCACTTTGCCTCCTCCAGACCCCTCTCCTTCTAGCTCCCAGAGACTTCACTATAAAGCAGACCTTAAACTCTTCTATGGCTGCACACTGCCATTTAGATATTCTCCAATCTCCTCATCATGACCTTTAGGGTCTCAGGGTATGACCTCTGTTGGCCATCATGGCCTCCCTTCCCAAATCTGCCCTCTCTCTCCAGCAGCACAGGGTTTTCTCAACCACACTTATGTTTTCCTCCAGGTCCTTGCCCCTAGAGTTTGCTCTGTCTGGATACTTCTTTCCCCATGTCATTTATTTATCAAGTCTCAAGGTAGCTGTTACCATCTCAAAATATCTTTTTTTTTTTTTTTTGCAGTACTGGGGATTGAACCCAGGGGCATTCTACCTCCGAGCTACACCCCCGGCCCTATTTTTTATACTTTATTTTGAAACCGGGTCTCACAAAGTTGTGGAGGGCCTCACTAAATAGATGAGGCTGGCGGCGAACCCAGATCCTCCAGTCTCCGCCTCCCAAGTACTGGGATTACAAGCATGCGCCACCACGCCCGGCCTCAAAATATCTTTTCTCTTATCTCTTCTTCAGCCATGGGTTAAGCCCCAGAGTCCCTGTACTTCCCTCTTCTTCCTTTGTAAATACATAATTACTTGTAGCTCAGATTCCATCTCTCAGCTGAAACCTTTGTGAACCACATCATTTTCTCAACACTTAACACAGAGCCTGGCACACAGCAGGCAATCAATAAATACTTGTTGACTGATCAGCTTATTTGGTGCCAGTGAAGGGTTGGGCTTGTTGCTGCTCATATCTTACAGCATCATGACATGTCTTTCCTTTTCAGCTGGCTTTCTCACTGAGAATTTAGGGGGTACATCAGTGAGGATTCTTTGGGTTGCAAGTAACAAAATAAATCATGGCAAGAAATATGAAGGTAGGTGGGTTTCTGGCTGGCTCAGCAACTCAGGGATTCTATTAAGGGCCGGAGCCCTTGAATCTGCTCTGCTACTTTTAGTGGGTTGGCCTGTTTTCTGTGTTTTGCTTCCTGTAGCCAAAAAAAAAAAAAAAAAAAAGGCTGCTGCAGCTCCAGTTCTCACATCTTCACCTAACTGTATTCAAAGACAAAAGGAAGGGGGCAGAGATTCTTTCCCAAACACACATCTCTCCCCTCCCTCTTCATCTCTTTCATCTCATGACTGTGTGTATGACTTTCCTGGAAGCCCACCAGCAATTTTCCCTTTATGTCTCTTGGCCCAAACTGTTCAGATAGCTGCAAGGGAGGCTGGGAAATGGAGTATCTTGACCTGCAGGTGGATTTGCTAGCAAAGAAGAAAGGGGAAGCACATAATTCAAGTATAGGTAATCAGCATCTGGCTCAGAGAAGGAAAGGCTATGAGAGTTTCTGGTTAAAGTTTGGGGCTGAAATCGGGTATGGGGGCCCATGCCTGTAATCTCAGTATTTAGGAGGCTGAGACAGGAGAATTCGCAGGTTCCAAGACAGCCTCCGCACCATAGTGAGACTCTCAGCAACTTAGCAAGACCCTGTTTCAAAACAAAAAATAAAAAGTGCTGGGGGTATATCTTGGAGGTAGAATACCCCTAAGTTCAATCCCCATTACCGCACACACATAAAAAAAATGTTGGGATCAAAAAGGAAGATAGTTCCTGGATCCTTTTGTGGGATGGGGTCCTAGGTGCCTAGGCCCTCTTCTCTCTCTTCAGTATCAATTGGGATTTTCATTTCCCTTTGATTGCTAGAGAAAGAAAACCTAACACAAATTATCTTATATAAGCTGGGTGTGGTGGTATACATTTATAATCCCAGTACTTTGGAGGCTGAGACGGGAAGATCATAGGTTCTCGGCCAGCCTCGGCAATCTTGTGAGGCCCTCTGCAACTTAGTGAGACCCTGTTTCAAAATAAAAGAATAAAATAGGGCTGGGGTATAGCTCAGAGGTAGAATGCCCCTGGGTTCCATCCCCAGTATCACAAAAAAACAAAAACAAACAAACAAAAAAACAAATTAGCTTATATATAAACAGGGAACTTTATTGCTTACGTAAGTGGAGGTGGGCATCAGGTGTGTTTTGACCCAGCTGCTCAGGTGATATCGTCACAGACACAGATTCGCTAGCCCTTCACCTCTGCATTCCCAATTTCTGTCGATCTCAGTCTCCCTCACCATTGTTATCCTCTCAGACCCAAGATCTTGCCATGTGATGGATAAAAGTCACCTTCCAGATAGATGGAGGCTTACCATCATGGAGACACATTATCCGCAGACGAGCCTCCCTCCTTGTGAATGTACACACGCTCTCCTTAGCCTGAATGGGCCCTGGGCTCATCTCTGAGTCAACTGCACTGGGGAAAAGGCTCTGCTGAGTGGCTTAAGCTAATTAGGGGCCACCTCTGAAATGGGCTAGTTCCAAACCTACCTAAGAGAATATAGAGGGTAGGGATGATGCTGGGAAACACCGCCAAACCACCACTACCCTTTGCTCTTGCTCACCCAGCTCCTTAATGATGCTGACATCCGCAGGCAGAGACTTTGGAAAAAGGCGTTTATTGGTGCGGTGGTCTCAACACTCCCCATGAATCGGAACACACGGCCCCCAGGGCCCTCCCTCCCCCTACCCGGTGTCCCTCCCCCTCCCCAACCCGTCCCCGGACCCTGGGAATGGAAGACAATGTGGGATGGGGCCCACGCCCCTGTCTGAGGTACAGTCACTGCCCCTTGACCTCCCCTCTGCCCCTCTGCCCTCTTCACCAAGCTCTGGGTGGTGTGGTCTGGGGTGAGTGGTTAGAGGGTCTCAGGGAAATCGGAGCTGGTGACATGCGTCTTTGTCTGGGCTCAGGATGTCTGCGTGACGCCTCTCTCCCCCACTCCGTGTGGTGTGGGGTACCTGGGTGGAGTATCCCGCCAATCAGAGCTGAGGCTGCTGCCTCTCAGCCTCCCTTCCTGACAACAGTGGCCCGCTTCTGAGGAACTACAGCTGGGCACCGGCTATGGGACAGCTGGAGCCAGGGGGCTATTGCTGGTCACAGTCGCTGGTGTGTGTGTGTATGTGTGTGTGTCAGAGTGCGTGTGTGAGGACGGTCAGCTCAGCCTTTGGGAGGTACAGTTGGTGGACAGGCCAGGAAGCAGGAGGCCAGAAAGCCCACGCTTGTGGACCAGCTGCCCGAGGGGCCCCAGGGCCGCTGGTTGGTGCTGCAGGTGGCCAAGGGGAGTGGTGGCAGGGGCAGGGCAAAGCACTGAGGCAGACGGGTGACTAGGCCACCAGCCTGTTGGATGGAAGCACCGAATGGCCCGGGAGGGGGCCAGAAATTCCAGGGTGGGGGTGGGAAGGGGCAGGGCACGTGGGAAGGTCTCAGGCCACTGAGCCAGTGATGGGGCCTCTGGCTACAGGCAGCAGGTGGCGCAGCAGGGACGAAGGAGCCAAGACAGAGGTCCCCACCTCTTCCCAGAAGCCGAAGGACAGCTTGACAGGCAGGGGAGCTTCCACTGGTACCCGCTCCCGACCTGCCCCAGACACGCCTTTTCCACGCAGGGGAGGGGCCGCGTGCGTGCATACGTGGGAAAACGGGGAGCCCCGCGGTTCTCTTCTCAGCTTCCACCGAGAAGCTCCCCCCGCCCCGTCCCCCAGACCTACCTCCAGCCAGAGGAGAGAGGCAGCAGGGTTGGGGCCGGGGATGTGGGGGTGTCAGGGAGGGAGGACTGCGAGTCCCCTGCCCCAGTCCACCCACACATACATACACACACGTGCGAACACACACGCACACGTGCGCGCGAGCCAGTTGACAGCCTGAGCTAAGAGAGGGGTGTGGGGGGTGGCCGGGGGTGGGTCACAATTGGAAACGTGAACGGGTGGCGACAATGGCTGTAGAAAGATGCATAATTTTGCGTTATCCCTCACAGTGATGGGTTCTCTGAAGATCTTTCCTCCTCCTCCTCCTTTTCCTCTTCCTCTTCCTCTCTTCTTCCTCAGTGGCTGAGAGCTCTTCCGCCCCCTCTAGACCCACGGTGCCGGCTCCCCCTTTTTCTCTTGCTTTTGGCCGGAGGCCCCTGCAGGGGGAGGCTCACTGCCCTGGGTTGCGCCTACATTCTCCACCACAGCCAGCCCAGGGCGGAGAGGAGGGTCAGGGGCCCCGGGGGCCTTGGTGCTGAGTTCTCCAAGGATCCTGGGCCTGAGGGATGAGAAAGGGTCATGGGAGGAGGCTGCAATCTGGAGCCCGTGTGACGCTCCCAGGTGCCCATCTCTGTGCCAGTCCCTGAGGATTTGTGTGTGTGTGGGGGGGGGATGGTGCTGGGGATTGAACCCAGGGGCATTCTATCTCTGACCTATACCCCAGCTCTATTTTTTATTTTGAAACAAAGTCTCACTAAATTGCTGAGGCTGGCCTTGAGTCTACAATTCTCCTGTCTTAGCCTCCTAAGTACTGGGATTATGGGCTACCATGCCCAGCTTCTGAGGGTCTCTTTTGAGCCTACTCCTCTGGGGTCCTTTCTGGGTCTTTCGCTCCAGGAGCTGGCTTTTCTGACTGTTTGGAATCTACATCCTCTCAGATCTTCTCCATCCCTTTCCACTGTCCTAGCCCTGGGCTCTCAGTGTTTGTCTTTCTGTCCTACAGATTCTGTCTGTCCAGCATTTCCACCAGTCATCGTGTCCTCAGCATGTTCAGAATTGCTTTCTGGACTTTTCTGCCTCACACTGGCCATTGTCTCCCCTCCCTCTTAATACTTCTGCATATCAATATTTCAGTACTGCATCTCCATCCACCCAGCTGCTCAAACCCGAACTTCAGAGGCACCATGGACTCAGCTTTCCTCCCCCCGCATTCTTCCACACCCAGTCCAACAACTTAGCCCTGTGGACTCCATCTTTCTTTCTTTCTCTCTTCCTTTCTGTATTGGGGATCAAACCCAGAGGCATCCTAACTTCAAGCTACACCAGCATCCCTTTTTTAATTTTTTTATTTTGAAACAGGGTCTCACAAAGTTGCTGAGAGTCTCCCTAAGTTGCAGAAGCTGGCCTCAAACCTGCAATCCTCCTGTCTCAGCCTCCCAAGTACTGGGATTGCAAGTGTATGCCACTACACCCAACTCCTTTTTATTTTTATTTATTTAATCAATTTATTATTATTATTATTATTATTATTATTGTTATGTGGTACTAGGGATGGAATCCAAAGGCACTCTACCTCTGACCTACATCCCCAGCCCTATTTTATTTTTTATTTTGAGATAGGGTCTCGCTTAGTTGCTGAGATTGGTTTGAACCTGCAATCTTCCTGTCTTGGTCTTCTAAGTGCTGGGATTACAGGCGAGTGCCACCATGTCTGGTTCCTTTTTATTTTCATTAAGTTGCTGAGGTTGGCTTCTAACCTGTGATTCTCCTGTCTTAGCCTCCCAGGTATTGGGATTACAGGTGAGCTCCACCTTTCAAGCAGCCTGGGATAGAGGCTTTGTGTCATGCACTGCGGTTCTGCATTATTACAGCTGCCTCCTCCTGGGCACCCCACCTCCCCAGAGTCCGTGCCTCCACCTCACAGCCCATCCCTCAAATAACAAAAGTGATTCTCTTTAGAAGCCCCAACCACATGTCACTCCTGCTGAATTGCCTCCAGTGGCCTTGCCCTGCAGTACAATAAAATCTAAACCTCTTACGTGGCTTGAGGCTCTCAGCTCCACCTCCCTCTTTCACCAGGTTCCGCATCATTGCTCTGCTACTCCAAGCTATCCTCGCTGTACCTTTGCAAACACAGTTCTCTCTCTGCCTGCAAAGCTCTTCCAGCAGATCTGCTCAGGGCTGACTTCTTACCATCAGGTCTCAGTTTGAATGTTGCCCCTCCAGGAAGCATTTTCTGATGACCTTTTGGGGGGGGGTTACTGGGGATTGAACACAAGGGCGTTCTACCTCTGAGCTACACCCTCGGCCCCCTTTTATTATTATTTTTTTTAAATTTTGAAAGTCTTGCTAAGTTGCTGAGGCTGGCCTCAACCCTGCGATCCTCCTGCCTCACCCTCCTGTAAGTACTGTAATTACAGGCATGTGCCGCCACACTCGGTTCTCTGATGACCTTATCTAATAGCTACCACTCCTAATCCTCTGTTATTTCTTTTCTCACTAGCTCTTCTCCACATCCCAAATCATCTTCTGTCCAGGTCTTTGTTTGCTGATTTATCTACGTGTCCACTTTATTTGCTTTTCTTCTCCTAGTAAGCCATAAGCTCTGAGAGTCCCCAAACCTTGTCTCTTTTGTGCACTGCTGTGTCCCCAGCAGCTGGCCCTTAGTGGGCGCTCAATGAATATTGATCGAATGGATCGGTTTCTTTGCTCAGTCGCATTGCTCCAGTCTCAGGGGTCCCTCTTTCCAAATTCGAAGCCAATCAGGGGGGCGGTCCCCATGTCTCCACCGCCCCGCCCCTCAGGGTCCCGCCCCCTGTCCCGGCCCCGCCCCGCCCTGCCCCCGCCCCATCCCGCCCCGCCCCGCCCCGCCCCGCCGCCGCGCGCAGACGCACGCAGGAGCCGCATGGAGGCGCTGGACGCTCCGAGCCGGTTGGCGGCGCGGCACGTGTAGTTGCCGTAATGCCGGGCGCTCACGTTGGCGAAGAGAAGCATCGAGCGGGTGCGCTCCGTCTGCACCTTCAGGCCCTCGGCCGTGCCGCTGCTCAGCCTGCCGGGGACCCAGGTCAGGGTTGGGACAGGTCCCCCTGCTGGCGCGGCTCCCAGCCCCGCCACTCCCAACTCTCGGCCTTCTGTTTCCCGGAGACCCGGCGTCCGGCCGCGCACCCCAGGGGCCCCTCGCATCGGGCTCTAGCTCCTCCGGTTACCCTCTCCAAGCACCGCGGTCCCTCGGGGACACTGGGTTTCCTGGTGTGCGCCCCAATCCCTAGGGGCTCTCAAACCCTGCCCCAGCGCTCCCCTAAACCTTGCCCGCCAAATCCGCAGCATCACCCAACCCCAGACTTTCTCCCTGAATAATGCGGGGACTTGGGGCTCTGGCATTCATCCTGGGACCCGATAGTCTCCCTGAGCCCCGGCAGACCCCACCACCTAGAAGCTACACCCTCACTTCTCGGGACCCAGGACTCTAGTGCCCTTAAGTCCGGCCCCGCCATCCACGCACCAAGGACCTCCCCTCCTCTCCCGCTCCCCACGGCCCGCCCCGGGGCTGTCCTCACAGTCTGTCATCCTTGTACCACTGGAAGTCCGCGGGCGGCACGGCCATGGCTTCGCAGCGCAGGAGGGCGGCCCGGCCCAGGGCGGTGCGCGCGCCGGTCACGTCCGTGATGGTCGGAGGATCTGGCGAGGGGCGAGGGTCAGGGAGCTCTCGCGGTGCCGCGGGGACTAAGGGGTCCCGTCCCAGACTTCTCCTCCCTCAGACCCGGGAGTCCCGCCCAGCTTCCTCTTCCCGCGGTCAGACCCCTCCTCCCTAGAGACCAGCGCCTGGGATGCTCACAGTTGACTGTGACCAGCACGCGGCGGCTGTCGGGCGCCGAGTTAACCCCGTTGTGAGTCACACACTCGTACTCCCCCGCCTGGCCCCGCTGGATGTCGGAAATCTCCAGGATCTCGCCCTCCGAGGTGAAGCCGTCTGTGAGGAAGGGAGCAGGAGGGGGCGGGGCCGGACACAAACACTTAACACGGGACAACACGGGTACAACACGGACACACATCAGCGGGGTGGGCACAACAGGGCCTGGAGTGCCCGGGTCAGTAGGAGCTGGGAGGGGTCTGCGGCGTTGGGAAGAGTGAGGATGGGGGCATGGGGACTGGAGCCCTGCGGGGAGGGTCCTGGAGTTTGAGGATTCAGGAGATCCAGGGATCTTGTGACTGGGTCATGGTGCCCTGAATACCCAGTGGGGGTGGAAGATCCCAGGATCTTGGGTCTTAGAAGGAACCAGGAAATACAGACCCAGTGGGGGAGAGTCCAGAGTTCTGAGATCTAGCTCTTGGGGTCCAGAGAATTAGGACCCAGCCATCGGAGATCCGTAATCCAGATAATTGGGATCTCAGGACAGACCTGCATTCCCTGAAGACCCACTAGGACAGAGTATCCAGGAATCCAGGATCTCAAGACCAGGCCTGGGGGCTCAGGAGACACAGTGGGGGCAGGATCCATGAATCTGAGGTTTAGTAATTGGGTTCTGGAATCTCAGGGTATCCAAGGAATAGGACCTAGTGATTGGCACCAGGGGTCTCCAAAGATCCAGTGAGTAAGGATCCTGGGATCTGGTGGCAGAGATCCAGGTAAAAGGGCTGGTAGAGCTGGGCATGATGGCGCATGTCTGTATCCCAGAACTTGGGAGGCTGAGACAGGAGGAAGATGGCAAGTTTGAGGCCAGCCTTAGCAGTTTAGTGAGACCTTCAGCTACTTAGTGAGACCCTATCTCAAAATTAAAAATAAAATAGGGCTGGGGTGTAGCTGAGAGGTAGAATGCCCCAGGGTTCAATCCCCAGTAAAGTGCAAAAAAGGGGGGATGAGGGGGCTGGTGAGTGATGTATGGGTCCCAGACTGTCCTGTTCGCGTACCTTGATGCTGTTTGGAGGGAGCAGTGAGTGGTGGTTCTCAGGGTTCGTTAAAATGGATTGTGGGGTGGAGGGAATGCCTGATTTCCTCTGGGTCTGGGCAGGGGCCTGAGAATGTGTATTTCCTGCAAGTTCCCAGGGGATGCTAATGCTGGGGTCTGGGGCCACACTTTGGAACCACTGAGCTAGAACATCCAGCAGAAGAGGAGTGACAGGGGATGTGACAGGAAGGTGGCAGTGTGGCCAGGACACAAGCGAAGCTTGGCTTAGAACATGCAGTGATGGGGACCGAGTTCAGGAGACTCTTTGAGCAGGTGGGGAGAGGTCGGGGCTGGGCTTGGCAGGTGATGTGGAGGTGCTGGTCCAGCCTGGGTGGCAGGTGGGAAGCCAGTGGAGACGGTGCTAATGATCTGGGGTCTGGTGAGGAAGTATCTGGAGAGCAGGGTGGGAGGGGAAATCGAGTCACCAGAAGGGCTGGGGGATCCAAAGTGAAGGAGAAAGGGGAATCTGGGGGGCCAGCTAGGAATATGGGGAATGGATGGCCCAGACTGTGGAGTTGGGAAAGGGGCTTTTGGTCAGGGGTGGGGTCCTCACCTCGGAGCTGCCTCCAGGTGACTGTGGGCTCTGGCCGCCCCACAGCCAGGCAAAGCAGGTTCACATTGCCCCCCTCATTCACGGTAACAGGTGAGGAGATGTTCACGATGCGGGCAGGGACTGTGGCACGGGGAGAGGTCAGTGAGAGGTGGGATAGGTACTCCCAGGGGTCCAGGCCCAGCCCTCCTCCCTCAGACCCAGGATTCCAGGCCCCAGCCCTCCTCCCTCAGACCCAGGAGTGCAGGGCCCAGCCCTCCTCCCTCAGACCCAGGGTACCAGACCCCAGCTTTCCTCCCTCAGACCCAGGGGTCCAGGCCCAGTCCTCCTCTCTCAGACCCAGGGGTCCAGGCTCCAGCCCTCTTCCCTCAGACCCAGGGGTCCAGGCCCCAGCCCTCCTCCCTCAGACCCAGGGGTCCAGGCCCCAGCCCTCCTCCCTCAGACCCAGGGGTCCAGGCTCCAGCCCTCCTCCCTCAGACCCAGGGGTCCAGGCCCCCAGCCCTCCTGTCTCACACCCAGGGGTCCAGGCCCCAGCCCTCCTCCCTCAGACCCAGGAGTCCAGGCCCCCAGCCCTCCTGCCTCACACCCAGGGGTCCAGGCCCCAACCCTCCTCCCTCAGACCCAAGGGTCCAGGCCCCAGCCCTCACCACTCAGACCCAGGGGTCCAGGCCCCAGCCCTCCTGCCTCACACCCAGGGGTCCAGGCCCCAGTCCTCCTCCCTCAGACCCAGGGGTCCAGAACCAGCCTTTTCCCTCAGACCCAGGGGTCCAGGCCCAGCCCTCCTCCCTCAGACCCAGGGGTCCAGGCCCTAGCCCTCCTCCCTCAGACACACAGGTCCAGGCCCGGCCCTCCTTCCTTGGACCCGGAGGTCCAGGCCACAGCTCTCCTACCCTCAGACCTGGGGGTCTGGCTGCCATTCACTTTGTCCTGTACAATTCCCTCTTTGATCTCTGGCTTTTTCTACCTTCACCCTAACTTGGTTTCTCTGTGTTCTTGTCTGATTTCCTCTCTCTATTTTTCTTTATTATTATTTTTAAAATTAATTCATTTAACAAATACTCATACACTGCTTCCAAAAATACCCATTCAGTACTTCCTGTGGTAGATTTGGTTCCAAGCACTTTATAAAAATCCACTCCACAGACCTTCACTCCCGGATCTAGGGTAGATATTACTATATATTGCCAGTTGTAAGAAATGTGTGGGCTTTTCTTTCCTCTCGCATTTGAACAATCTCCAACCAGGATGTCCTTGTGATATATGATTCCAGAGTTTAATTGGCGGGGGTTTAGTCTTTTCTGGTAGAACATAAAAGACAGGTGGCCCTTCTTTTTTGTTGAGGGGTTATTGGTACTGTGAATTGAACCTAGGGGTGTTCTATCTCCGAACCGTACCCCTAGTCTTTTTCATATCTAATTTGAAACAGGGTCTCCCCAGGTTGCTGAGGAGCTCATTAAATTGTTCAGGCTGGCCTTGAACCTGTGATCCTCCTGTCTCGGCCTCCCAAGTACTGGGATTACAGGTATATACCACCACGCCTGCTACAGGTGGCCGGCCTTCCTTCCTTCCTTCCTTCCTTCCTTCCTTCCTTCCTTCCTCCCTCCCTCCCTCCCTCCCTCCC
>PVJS01048178.1:0-15156 GCA_004027185.1 Glis glis
TGGCGTTTCTTACGGGCATAGAGCTTACTCTTCTGGCGTCTAGGCATGATGAATCTTGTTGAGGATGACAGGAAGGAGTGTAGGCAGGATGGCTGGTGATGCAGGCTCCTAAAGGAGGGAAAATAAGATTGTGTGAGCACTTTCAGCAGGGAGATACCTCCTTGGCTAACTAAGGCCGCCTTTGCAGGTTTCCATGGGAGCATGGCCCTAGGAACCCACAGTGTTACTGTCCTAACCAGCCTAGCTCCTGTGGAGGAAGGCAGAGTGAGTCTTAGGCTGTAGCCTACCATCCCTGCCTGGGGTGGACTGGAGGGATGGTAATGGAGACCCAGTTTTGAGGTGTGTGTGTGGGGGAGGTCCCCTCAGTTCATAATCAGAGTCTTCAACTGTCGGCAAGTCCTGGGCCTCTCTCTTCTCTTGCTCTGCAGTTGACACCTCAAACCAAAAGGCCAACATGTCCCTGATACCCCAGAGGAGGAGGTGAAGGAGCTTTTTAGCCTACCATCCCTGTCAGGGATCCCCAACTGAGAGTTACCTGAAGCACTCTGTCATGGGATGCTTGGGTGTGCAGTGTCATTCAGGGAACTCAGCTGACCTCCAGGTAGTGCCTGGTACACCACCTTCTGCTGACTGGTAGCTGTATCCTCACACCAAAGACCTCGTCTCTTTTAGATTAGGTATAAAGAGGTAAAGGGGAGCTGGGTATGGTGGTGCATGCCTGCAATCCCAGTACTTGGTAGGCTGAGACAGGAGGGTCACAGTTTCGAGGCCAGCCTCAGCAACTTAGTGAAGCCATTTGCAACTTAGTGAGACTCTGCTTCCAAAAAAAAAAAAGGGGGGGAGGTGCTGGGGTGTATCTCAGAGGTAGAAAGCCCCTGGGTACAATCCCTAGTACAAAAAAACCATAAACAAAACCAAAAACAAAAAAAAAGAAGTAGGGCCAGGCGTGGTGGCGCATGCTTGTAATCCCAGTACTTTGGGAGGCGGAGACCGGAGGATCCGGGTTCACGGCCAGCCTCAGCTCTCTCTCTCTCTCTCTCCCTGTATCTCTCTCTCTACTTAGTGAGGCCATCTGTAACTTCGTGAGACCCAGTTTCAAAATAAAGTATAAAAAATAGGGCCGGGGGTGTAGCGTGGAGGTAGAACCCCCCTGGGTTCAATCCCCGGTACCGCAAAAAAAGAAAAGAAGTAATGGGGAGCCTCTGCCTGACAGCCCTGCCCTAGGCCCTCAAGTGTTAAATATATTGGTAGTGTTCCAATTCTTTTTTACCTATTCAATGGTAAGAGGTCCCTTCAAGACTTTCCTTGATCTCTGAACACCCTCCTTTACCTGGGACTTCTCTCTTCCTGCTGGCATCTCCTGAGACTGCCTAGGAGGATACGAGGGCCACCCCACCTGCCCATGGCCTCCCAAGGCTGAGAATAAGGGATCAGTTCTGTGGTACCTTCTCAGTGTTCCCCTCAGACATCATGGTCCTCACCTTAACTCCTGGGAATACCTGGAAATTCTCCTACTGTGGACCTTAGGCCATCCCTTTATGTTGGGAGCCTTCTAGGCCCCACACGCTAAGGTAAACCGTGTCACACCGCCTTAGCTGTGTACATAGTGCATGCTGAGTGGAAACTGTCTGCAAGCAGACAAGCCTCCTTAGACTGGATGGGGCCGATAAGCAAGGCAGATTTTGATGACCTCCTATTCTCCCAGAAATGTTTACCTTGCCTCTCCCTAATCCTACCTCATGATTGCGTCTCCCTAAACCTGGCCCGTGACGGCCTCTCCCTAAAGCTAACCCATGACTGCCTTTCCCTAAACTTAACTCGTGACTTCCCTTCCATGTAATCATTTCTAGAAAAGTTTTGTTTAAACCGTCAGTAAAAGAAGACACTAGTTGAAGGAGAGGCCGTAGCTTTTAGGCTTTCTCTCCAGCCGCCTCATTTTTATAGTAATAATTTCCTCTAAAAATCATCAGTTTTGACTCTGAGTCATTTCATGGGAGAGGCTTCTAATAGCAGCAGCTGTCCACGGTGGCTAGTGCCCGGCACACCTTTAGACAAAAATTCTCACCACGGTTATCACCACCACCCCCACACCATGGGAGGAAATGAGTGCAAGTCATAGAGCTAGTCCACATACATCCTAGGCTGCCAGCAGTACCAGGCCTCCCTCAGTCTTCACACAGAGTCTGTACCTTGACTCTTGGCTGTACCCAGGATGCTTCCCTATGCTGACTTGAGAGGACCCTCAACTTGAGGTGGGGTCAGCATCTCTGGTGCCCCCTCTGTTCCAGAGTCTCTGATTCCTTCAGTCTCATAGAAGATTCTAGATTTGACTCCTCTTAGAGCAATAGATGCCTCCATCTGCCAATTCCCCTTACAGCAAGGCCCTCACATCCCTGAGACCCTTCTTGCAGAAATTTGCCCGATAGCCCTTTGGGGAGTGTCCCGGGATTGACAGCAGGGGCACGCTGTGTGCCCCCTTACTCTTCTGGGAGCCGCGATCCCTTCATAGGTCACTCAAGGTTCCGCTCTTGATGCCCTGCAGAGTATAGTACTCCTCCTTTCCCTGGCCTGAATATCCGCCCCCCTCCTGCCGGTGGCTTCGGCCCCATGCCCTCAGCTACTTCTATCTGACCTTTGTGTTTGAGCCTTGGTGAGAACCTCTGCCTGAAGTTCCCGCCTTTGCTGTTAGTAGTGGCCCCTTCTCCTCCCTTTGATGAACTGAGACCACTTGCTTTCTTTTTTCTTTTCTTTTCTTTTTTTTTTTTTGTTGTTGTGGTATTGGGGATGACACCCAGGGGCAATAAGTACAGCCCATCCCTATATTTTATTCTTTATTTTGAAACAGGGTCTCACTGAGATGGGGAGGGCCTCACTGAGTAGATGAGGCTGGCCGCAAACCCAGGATCCTCCTGTCTCAGCCTCCCAAGTACTGGGAATACACCCGTGCGCCACCACACCCAGCTCGATTTCATTTTTATTTTTGAGACAGGGTCTTGCGAGGTTGATGAGAGTCTCACTAAGTAGCTGGGGCAATCCTGGAACCTGCGATCCTCTGGTCTCAGGCTCCCAAGTACTGGGATTACAGATGTGCGCCACCACGCCGAGCCAACTCGCTTTCTTTTTTCTTTTTTTTTTTTACACGGTACCGGGGATTGAACGCAGGGGCGTTCTACCTCCGCACTACGCCCCCGGCCCTATTTTATACTTTATTTTGAAACCGGGTCTCACGAAGTTGTGGAGGGCCTCACTAGGTAGAGAGAGAGAGAGAGAGAGAGAGAGAGAGAGAGAGAGGGAGCTGAGGCTGGCCGTGAACCCGGATCCTCGGGTCTCAGCCTCCCAAAGTACTGGGATTACAAGAGTGCGCCACCACGCGGGGCCCCAACTCACTTTCACTTACTCTCATCTTCCCACCCACCCTAGCGGCAGGAACCCGCCGGACATCTGGCTGCTCTGCTCTGTGCGGAGTGTGTCAAGGGGCTTCTGAACAAGACGGAGAAAAAAATCGGAAGCCGGGCGTGGTGGCGCACGCCTGCAATCCCAGTACTTGGGAGTCTGAGACCAGAGTATGGCAGGTTCGCGGCCAGCCTCAGCAACTTAGTGAGGCCCTCCGCAACTTAGTGAGACCCTGTTTCAAAATAAAGAATTTAAAAACTAGTGCTGGGGGGGTAGCTCAGAGGTAGAAGGCCCCTGGGTTCCATCCTCGGTACCACACACACACACACACACACACACACACACAAAATCGGACACGGTCGTACGTGCCTGTAACCCCAGAGTACATGGAAGGCTGAGATAGGAGGATCGGAGGTTCGAGACCCAGCCTCAGTCACTTAGCGAGTTTCGCTCGCAACAACTTAGCGAGACCATGCCCGAATAAAAATAAATAAAACATTTTTTATAATTTTGCGGTACTGGTGATGGAACCCAGGGGCATTCTACCTCAGGCTACACCCCCAGCCCTATGTTTTTTATTGCTCTTTATTTTGAAGCAGGGTGTCACTAGGTTGCGGGAGGGGGGGGGGCTCACTAAGTAGCCGAGGCTGGCCGCGAACCCGGGATCCTCCCCTCTCAGCCTCCCTCCCGAGTGCTGGGATGACCAGCGCGGACCATGACCAGGCCGGGCTCAAAAAATAAGCATTAAAAGACAAAACCGAACCCGTGCTGCTGGGAGTGCAGGTCGGAGGTGGGATGCGTCTGGGTTCAATCCCGAGCACCACACACAGAGTGTGAATGAACACGTAAAACACACGCGCGCGCACGCCCACGCACCCACACGCGCGCGCGCGCACACACACACACGCCCACGCCGAGGAGGAAGGCCCGCGGCTGTTTGCGGGGGGATGAGGGCGAGCTCCGTCGGGGCAGGTGCTTCCCTCGTCCTCGTCCTCGTCCTCGTCCTCGTCCTCATTCCCTCTGTCCTCCGCGCCGCTCACCTCGAGTCCCCCCGGGCTGGGCGGCTTGTCGTTCCCTGTGGACGCGGCCGGAGGCTGTCGGGGAGGCCGCCCGCTCTCGTCACACACGGAGGAGGAAGTGCATGCCACCGCGGGAAGGGCTAGGAGCGGCGGGCCGCCGTGCGTGGCAACATGTCTGGCGCCCCCTCTGGTCCCGGATGGGTGGTTGCCTCCCTCTCGGAAGGTTCTCGAGGTCTCCCCTCTTAAAGCCGTACGCACCTCCACCTGCCACGTCCCCCTCACCTAGTCCGATCAGGGTCCCCCTTGCAGGCGCCAGCCGGGCGGCGAGACCTGGGCGCTCGCGATCGACCTCAGGGCGGGCCGGGGAAGGGAAACCATGCCGCATGCACTCCTGTTGGGCCTTCTCAGGCGCTATTTATCTAGGTCCTATGGCTGACTTTTTTCTTTTTCTGCCGGAACTGGAGGTTGCGCCCAGGGTCATAACGCCCCTGCGCTACACCCACAGCCCTATGCTATTTGGAAACAGGGCATCACTAGATTGCGGAGGGGATCACAGGCGTGCGCCACCACGCCCCGCCAACTCACTTTCGTGGACCTTCTTCTTCTTCTTCTTCCTCTCCTTCCTCCTCCTCCTCCTCCTCCTCCTTCTCCTCCTCCTCTTCTTCTTCTTCTTCTTCTTCTTCTTCTTCTTCTTCTTCTTCTTCTTCTTCCCCCCTGCCACCCACCCTAGCAGCACGAACCTGCGGGCATCTAAGCTGCTCGGCCTGCCGGGGAGCTCTTGTTACGGGGGCTTCTCACTACGTTGCTGCGGCTGGCGGCGAACCTGCCATCCTCCTGTCTCAGCCTCCCCAGTACTGGGCTCGCAGGCCTGTGCCACCACGTCCCGCTGGCTCCTCCTGTATCACTGATGAAAGGCCACGCGGCAAATGCCGCATCCATGCACATTCCCGAGAAGCCTCCCAGCTTCACAGAGTGACGTGAGATGAGGGATCTGAACAACAAGGTAGGTGGGGAGTTTGGAACAGCAGGTGACCCTCAGAGAAAATACTGACTGATCTGTTCCTTCTCTTTCTCACGCAGACACGAGCCTTTACGTTACTTCCGCTCTGAAAGGCGTGTTACAGGAAATGGGCTGAGCTAGACGATTTTGCATCCCAATCTTTTGAACTCAACACACTGCAAACACTACCTACTATGTATGCAGTGGAAAGCCACCACTGAGGACTAGGCAGTGCCTGTGCCCGGTCTCCTTGGTAGAGATACTTGTTCAGCAAGGGGGTCTGATCTGCAAGAGGGGAACTTGCTTGACAAGGCCAATGGAGGCCCTGCCGGTTTCACCGAATGCCAAGGCCGCACATAATATTGAACCTTACTTTTAGGTCTTACACTGCAGTCCCCCTTTCCAGTCAACGGTCTTCCCTCTCAACTTTGTGACACGTCACCTGAGGGTGTGCCTTCTGCTCACCAATCCCACAGCCTCATATAGCCCACTATGCAGCTTAATTTACCAGTCACATGACATTGTCTTGAAGTTTCCCAAAATTCAAACTGCCTTGCCTCAGGCAATTTACCCTCCTTTTCACCCATTCTTTCTACTTTATTGTAAGTCATAGAGGCTATCTTACCATTTTCCTCGTATGATTGTAGGTCCCATCTTTTGAAATTCTAGGGGCAGAAGCTGTATCCTTATCCCCCGTACTAGCACAGAGCCTTCTAAATAGAACAGATTCTCAATTGATGTTTGGGAAATAAGAAAGACAGTGAGAAAGCAGTCTAACTTATTCAGATTTCATTTCCTCTACATTTTTAAATGAACTCAGAATATCTAGGCATAGCCGGGCTTGGTGGCACACACCTGTTATCCCAGTACTTGGTGGGCCGAGACAGGAGGATCGCAGGTTCAAAACCAGACTCAGCAACTTAGTGAGGCTCTCAGCAACTTAGTGAGACCTTGTTTCTAAATACAAAATAAAATAGGGCTGGGGGGTGTAGCTCGGAGGTAGAATGCCCCTGGGTGCAATCCCCAGTACCGCAAAAAAAAAAAGAGAATATCAAGGCATAAATCATTTAATTTTTCATAACAAAAGAATAAATGAAATGCGGAAAACCATGATCGGTTATGTTTCATTTATTTTTTTTATTATTCCACTGTCCCAACCATTGTATTGTGGGATGTCGTTCATACCTCCAAGAAAAACCCCTCTTGTGGTATCACATTTTCTTGTCTGGAAAGAACGCCTCAGACTTCAATAGGAGTGGTGGAGGTTGCTGGAAGTGGCCACGGAACATGCCTGGCTCTGGCACTAGTGCCAGGCCTGGCTGCAGCTCCAGCTCGGGCTCTCTCTTTTTCCTCTCTCAACGCTTCCTGATATTGTTCTGAGAATGCACTAGGGACGGTACCACTGATCCCTGCCAAAAATTCTAGGACTTTGATCTTGGTGGTTTCAGTGTATGCTTTGGGGCCCCACAGGAATTGATAGCGTGGAGGCTGACTGTCAGGGACCTGCTGGTATACCAGGTATTCCAGCCTCACAAAATCTTTGGTGATTAGCTTCCGGGGCTCGCCGTAGATGTAGTGCTTCCTTCCAGGATATACTCGCATCATCTTCAGGAAACTCCAGATCTCTTCCTCAGTAGCGCAGTTGCCCTTCCTGAGGATAACGCCCAAGAGGGTCATCAGGAGACCTGTCTTGGGCAACCCCTTGCCAGCACGAACCCTCCCATTGTTGGGGAGTTTTAGTTTGCTGACAAGGTTATACACGTGACAGGTCGAGTCGATTTCTGTCACGTCAGCTGCAAAGGCAACTTGGATGCGATTCGAAGCTCTCCTGAGGATCTCATCAAACTGGTCTTCGTACTTTTGGCCGACAATCTGCAGCATGCCTTCCTTGGTAATGGGCTGTCTCATTTTAAACTTGTAGAGCAGGAACTGCTCCAACAAATCCACCTTCACAGCTAGAGAATCCTCCGCAACCGAGGGTGGGAACTCTGAGAAACGTAGAGGTTGTTCATCTCGGCTGTTGTCACCCTCATCTAAATGTGTGCCAGAAACACCTGTCGTAGGAACGGCGTCAGATGGCATGCTGCGAGGCTCCTGGGAAATGCTCTTTGCCTCAGAAGCAGAAGAGCTCGGGCAAACATCCTCAGGAACAGGAGAAGAGGGTTTGGGGGTCTCTTCTTCCACTGCTGCACTGGCCTGTGTTTCCCCAGGACCCCGCGAGTCATCTTGGGTCTGATGGCGTTTCTCACGTCTGCGCAGCTTACTCCTCTGACCCCGAGGCATGATGGCTGTGGTCGGGAACAGCAAGCAGGAGCGTGGGTAAGAGAACAGGTTGGGAGGGACCACTAGAGGGAGGGGGGTTGGGAAGGCGGGTGCACTTTCAGCATGGAAAATCTACCACAGCTATAAGGAAAGCTACATTAGCAGTTTTCCCTGGGAGAACTGCTCAAGGAACCCACTGGGCCCTTACTCTCCTGAACACTGTGTTCTTTTGACAAACTGTGGAGGAACACAGAGGGAACCTTAGCCTATAGCCTGCCAGCCCTGCCTCAGGCATGCTGGAGTGAAAGGAGGGGCTGGAAGTTCCCCAAGTGGTGGGCCCCTAACTTCACTTTCAAAACTGTGTGTCAACCGGTGGCATGTCACGGGAGCCATTGCGGTCCCCTCTGCTGCTTTGAAGTTGACATCACAAATCTCCCTGGGACCCACGGAAAGGGAAGAGGGTCCCTCTGCGAATCACTGCTGTTCAGGTGCCCTCAGATCTCAGTGAGAAATTTTCTGCCCTGCATTCTTTGCGGCCCTCGATCCTCATTCAGGTTCTTTACATTACCATGTGGGTCGTGGAATCCTCTCCCCTTTCTTTTGAATGGTCCTTCAAACTAAGCATCTCACCTCTAGCAGACATGATATACATAAGTGGTGGGAACTTCAGCTTGAAAACCCTGTTCTGGGTCTTCGAGGACTGAAATCAAGGCAGGGCCAGATTCTTTTATCCCTTTTCCTTAGTAATGGATGGTCTCCTCAGCACCTGCTTTGATGCCTGGCATGGCCTAGCATTCCTCCTTTCCCGGCTCTGAGGCCTATCCCCTCATAGTAAGGACAGAAAGACCCCAAGGAACTCCCCCACCCCACGGGGATATGAGGGTATTCTCAACTGACCTTACCTGTTCCTCGTCTTCCACGTTTGAGAGTCAGGAATGGATTCTGTGTTGTTCCAACTGTTATGTGCTGTGTGGTTCCCTTAGTTTTCAGAGCACTTGCTGTAGCCTTTGGACCAGACTGGAAATCTTCACACTACTGACCGTGGGCCATAACCCTTAGGCCAGTTCCCTCCCCCCCCTTATGACATCACAAGGAAGACACATTATGTCAACAGCACCCAGGTATCCCAAGTGATACCGGCAAGGGTGAGGCCCTGTGAGGGTGGACAGTTGCCCAGGTCCTCACTCAGGACCCTCACCCTAATTCCTAGATGAGACTGGGACTCCTTCCTTTCCTTATACATAGGCCCTCTCCTCTGAGGAAGGCTTTCATATTCCTGAGATCCTTCTTATAGCAGTGAGCCTGACAGCCCTACGCAAACTCTCCTAAGAGAACAGGCAGTCTCTTGGCCACCTCATTCTTCTGGGGTCTTTGGGCCCCTCAATATCACTCATCATTCTACATTTGATTCCTGGAAGGGTATAGGACACCTCTCTCTCTCTACTGTACCAAGGTTCTTATGAAGAACCAAAGTGAACCCATGACAGGCTTTAGTTAAAGCTTTAAGTAGGATAGGTCCAAGTATCTGTTTCCTAGAAATTAAGTTTCTATAGCCTGTTGTCCCATACCCTGTAGAAACCATTAAGTATGCTCATCTGATCTTGTCCCTAGCAATCCCTAGAAACAGCCAATCGGTGTCAAGCACACCTGGGCTTAGAACTCCAGATAATTTGGGCTGGGAGAGGCCACTTTGTCCAGAGTCAGAAGGCCCCCACCCATCCTGGACCTTCCTGAGGAAGGAAGTGTGGGCCAACCAATCAGCTAAAAGGTCACCATATAAGGTTAACGATTCCCTAACGATGACCCCTACCTAAGGCGCGAAAATTAAACCAACCAGGGAACGCCAACAAGCTTATGTTTTAAACTAACCTATCACTGTAAAGGTGGGGTGGGCTTCCTCCTTAAGGGATAAAAGCTTTGTTCTCGGAGAGCAAGGGGCTTCTCTCTGTGACCACTGTGTTGGTGCACGTTAGGAGCCCAAGCTCGAGCTTGAATAAAGGACCCTCGTGTGTTTTGCATCGGAATCGGCTTCTGGTGGTCTTTGGTGGGATCATGAACTTGGCACTTCACTTATTCCCTGAAACTCCAGAGCGAGGAGTCAGGGAATGCCGCATGGGGCGAACCCTGCCTGTGTCCTTCCAGGGATGATTCAAGCTCCTTGGGGGCACTCTGTGTTGTGGGGAGGGTTGTGCCCTCAGTCCTCACTCACTGTCCTAATTCTGACTCCTTGAGGCCCTGGGGTTCCACTTTCTCTTTTATTAATTCATTTTTAACTGATACGTCAAAGAAAGGAAAAAACACACACATTAATGGGCCTTCATATAATGTCTTGAAACATGTATAGCTTGTATAATGTTTAAATCAGTTTAAATCCATCTATCTCCTCATGTACTTACAATTTCTTCATAGTTCAATATTCAAAATAATTTTTCTAGCTTTTTGAAATGTGAAGTACACAATCGTTACTTATAGTCACACTATGGTGCAATAGCACACCAGAACGTCTTACTCCTATCTAACTCTGTCTTGCTACAACCTTATCTAACTGCAACTGAGATCAACCTTTCCCAATCCCCCTACCACTCTCCCTGGTCTCTGGTCAGAACCATTCTAGTTTTTGAGATCACCTCTTTCAGATTCCACAAATGAGATCATGAGTACTGTCCCAGCCAACATTCTCACCGCTGTAATCCAAAGCAACTGACCACACCACTTAGAGCAAGGAAGGTTTATTTGCTGACAGTGTGTGGGAGATTCCAGAGTTTAGTCTATGTCAGGCTGGATCTGTGGGGCTCTGGGCATGGCGGCAGGAAGCAGAGCGAGTGGGAGAGATCAAGGGGCTCTGCTTTCACATCGTGGAGGCCAGAAGCAAGGGAGAGCAAGCAAGCAAGCAAGGGGATCCAAAGACAAAAGCACACTCCCTAAGGCCACGCCCCCAGGGACCCACCTTCTCCAGCCACACCCCACCAGCCTAGGTTACCACCCAGGCTGTGATAAATCCCTCCTGACTCAGTTGCATCAACTCTGAACGAACATTCATACATGAACTCTTCAGGGGATGTTCTATATCTGACCATAACACATACTTATGTGAAATAAGCCAGACACAGAGACTTTTGATTTCAGGTCACCTGTGAAGACCCATGACCCAAGGATGTCACGTCCATGAGAACCCTGAACAATAAGTGACCGAATAATCAGCGTTACAATATTTTGGGTCTGAAAGAGGACACAAGGGTTTCTCGGTGACTCCTTTTGTGATGGGGTATTTATCTCATCAGTTCTCATTCTTCAGGATCTTCATAGTCATTCCTATACCTTCTAAGGGAGGCTGCCAGGAAAATGACACGTGACTATAAACTCTTGATTATTTCTCCTCCCCTGCAAACCTCTCAGCACAGAGGCTATGTCCCAGGAGTGATGTGAGATGAGGAAGCTGAAACACAAAGCAGAGATTCCAGGGCAGGTGGTGTGCTGTCAAGGAAAAGACATGCATCTATACCTTCTTGTCACCAGCCACACTTAGTCTCTTATGTAACTTCTGCTCAACTATGCATTCTTCCAGCCGGGTGTGGTAGCGCACGCTTGTAATCCCAGTACTTTGGGAGGCAGAGACTGGAGGATCCAGGTTCGCGGCCAGCCTCAGCTCTCTCTCTCTCTCTCTCTCTCTAGTGAGGCCCTCCACAACTTCGTGAGACCTGGTATCAAAATAAAGTATAAAAAATAGGGTCCGGGGTATAGCGCGAAGGTAGAATGCCCCTGGGTTCAATCCCAGGTACCGCAAAAAAAAAAAAAAATATGCATTCTTCCTACAGAAAGGAGTATAAGCCCGATGATTTTGTGAGTTCCCCAATCTCTAGGTTTACTGACATTGACATTGTGAGTAATGATATTGCCCACCAAAAACTCTCTTTGTTTATTCATACCTTTCCTTTATTGAGGTATTTTCATTACTAATTCTTTCAGCTATGTATTGCAAAACAGTATTTTGTGTTTGAAGTTTTGCTTTTTATCACCTGAATCACATTTGTGTGGTACTGGAGATTGAACTCAGGGCATTCTACCTACAAGCTACACCCCCAGCCCTTTTAGTTTTGAATGACGGTCTCGTCACACTAGGTTGCTGAAGAGTCTTGCTAAGGTGCTTAGGCTGGTCTCAAACCTGCGACCCTCCTGTCTCAACCTCCCAAGTACTGGGATTATAGGCATATGCCACCACACCCAGCTCGAAAATACATTTCGAGGTATTGAACATAAAATGAATAAATCACACAATCTCTGCTTTTCAGGCTTAGAGGAATGCAGAGGAAACCAGAGCCAGGGTTAAGTGTCTGTTACTTACCAGACACATGAACCTGAGAAACTTGTCTTTTCTCTGCAGAGTGAATCTGATAAACAATCATGTAGGATTTAGGCATATATGTGATATGTGTATCACTGGGCCCTTATTAACCAGGATTATTTTGACCCGAAATGGTAACAACCATCCCTCAAAGAATTTGGTTTTCAGAATATGCATGTCTAAATAGCACAGAAACGCACACCAGCTGAAATGCTGCTGAGCAAGTGAAACTAAATAGTGTATCCCCATTGAAGACTGTTATTTAGTTTGGGTGTGGGGTTGATCTTGTCCAGCTGTAGGCAACTCAAGAGTTCCTGTTTCGTGTCAAGGACCAACAACCTCCCCTCCGAGGTGCCTTCCCACCCACATTACCTGTTATTTTTTCATTCCTTTCATCGCCACCAAAATATCGAGCCTTCTCCAAGATTAACAATTCCCACTCTAAGCAACCTAGTTAAAATGTCCTTTTAATGGAGCAGAAATCTGGCTCTCCCAGCCCACGATCAGAGTGACACATCAGAGGCTCCTGGACATCTAATCTCCCGAGAATAGGGCCCATGTATCTCAGAAACTCCCTGGATATCCTATGTGTAGTTTGTGCATTGTGTTCGCCTACATTGGGGCAAGCACAAACTATTTCTATTGCTGCCATAGGTGAGGATTTCTTTCTCACAGGTTTTCTTAAAGTACCAAAGGATCTGGTAAGATTTATTTCCCGTACCTGACTAGTTTAGCATCTCTGAGGGCCTGACCCTTGATCAGCAACATTGCAGCCTCATCCAGCATGGCATGCATTTTACATAAATTCCCTCCCCTTGAGAGACTTTCAATTCCCAAATGCTCCAAAGTGCCTTCATCAGATAATTTACCCTGGGATTTCATCTTAAATCTCCTCTTCCTCATCCCTTCTTCTTCTTTGTGCTGTATATTTTAGATAGTATCGCCCTACTCTCCTTTTATTATAGGTGCTGCTAGATTCTAAAATTTTATGAGAACTGGCTGGATCTTCTTTTTCTTACTATCTCCAGTCCTGTCAGGGAGACTTCCAAAGAACAGATGCTCAACTAATGCTTGGAGGAAACAGTTAAAAAAATAAAAAAAAAGGATGAGTAAGAAGTTGACTTTATTATGATATTTCATTTCTTGTACATTTTAAAGAAAATAAGCATATCCACTATATTTCATTTAATAATACAAGCAAATGACAAAAAATACAGTCAACTATAAATTAATTATACTACTGTTGTTTCACCACTTCATGATGTCAACTGCTTTAGTGGGGTTCTTTCACACTTACATAAAATACCTATTCCACTCTCACGTTATTGGTGGTGGATCATAAAGACAAATGGTTTGTGAATTTGTCTTACAAACACTGCAACTGTAACTTTCAACCCCATTGGAAAGCAGTGAATGTGAGAGTCATGTAACTGACAAGTTATACAGCCCGGAGCACAAAAAATTCTCAGCAACGAAATAAGCTTGGTAAATAACAAATTAATAACAACAATGAATAACAACCAATAAAAATTATACATTATGCATATGTAACAGGAAAAAAGACATTTTCTTTTCTCCAAACCCATCTACTACTCTCCACACCACAGAAGGTTGACTCCTCTGCAAACATCAAGTGAAAACTCTGCTGTGAGACCCAACTAGATGTGGGAGGAGCTGTGGGACAGGGCCCTGTAACCAGCCCTGGGCCTAACAAGAGCGCCAGCTCCACCCACAGCGTTCTCCCGAGCTCTCTCTGCCTCCTCTTTCAAAGCCTCATCATACAGGTTGGGGAAGCAACTAGGGATGGTATCACTGAACTTAGCCAAAACTTCCAGCACTTTCATTTTGCTGGTTTCGGCCCGGGCTCGGGAACCCCACAGGAATTCGTAGCTTGGAGGATCGCTGCCAGGCACCTGGCGATACTCCAGGTACTTTTCCTGCACCAAATCTTTGGTGATGAGCTTCCGGGGCTCCCCAAAGATTAAGTGCCTCCTCCCAGGATATATCCCCAACACATTCAGGAATTCCCAGATCTCTTCCTCAGTGGCACGGTTGCCCTTCATGAAGATCACACCCAGGAGGGTCATCAGGAGACCCGTCTTGGGCAACCCCGAACTGCTTCTCAGGCTTCCCTCACTACCCATGCCCAGCTTACTGACGAGGGTATAGGAGGGAGTGCTGCGATTGACCTTCTTCAGCTCGATGCCGAACACCAGCTCCAGGCGCTCGGTGGATCTCTTGAAGATCAGAGGGAAGTACTCCTTGTACTTCTTGTTGATGGCCTTCAGCATGTCTTCCTCTGTCACCGGCTCCTTCGCTTTGAACTTCTCCAGCAGGAACTGCAGCAACAGGCTCGTCTTCCTCACCAGAGGATCTCTGCGTGCGCGGGGAGCGGGAGTTGCTGCCCCCGAGGCGCTGGAACCTTCCTCACCGGCACCTGCAGCAGGATTCTCGGCTGCCACTTCAGAGGTGGTACTGGAAACACCTGTATCAAGAGGGCTAGAGGGCGGAGCTCCCTGAGACTCCTGGGGAACGCCAACAGGAGAGGAAGGAGGAGACCCGTCTTCCACCTCTGCGGTGGTGACCTGAGCATCTCTGAGGCTCTGGGCCTCACCGCGGGCCTGTTGGCGTTTTGCCCGGGAACGGTTTTTGCTCTTGTGACCCCGAGGCATGATGAGACTGGGGTCAGGGACAGCAGGCAGGGCAGCTGGCAAGGCGGGAACCTGGATGGGGGAGAATGACAATGCGTGAGTACCATCGTCAGGAGGAGAGAGCACCTTGGCTTTCAGCAAGGCCCCGCTGCAGGGTTCCTCCGGGGAACTGTTCTGTGAACCCACCGGGTGGGCTCCTGGTTTCTTGGTTCGCCTGTTTGCTGAGAAGAACCTGTGGAGGAAGTTAGAGTCCTAGGCCACTGCATGACCGCCCAGTTTGGGACCGACTGGCTGGGGTGACAGCAGGGGCTAGCCGCAGTGCCCCCTTGCTTCAGGGTGTCAGAGTCCTCTCCGTTTACATTCAGCCCCACCATAGCCCTTGTTTGCAAAGTCGGGCCCCCACTTCCCTCTGTTGCCCATAAGTAAACACTGCACATTTCAATACAGCCGAAGAGGAGGAGCAGGGGGAGGGGGAGGGGGTTAGGAGAA
>PVJS01048179.1:0-15152 GCA_004027185.1 Glis glis
ATGATTTTATCTATGTCCTGTCTTAGGTTGACTTATCTTGAGAAAATTTTACCCGTCATTGACTACCAGCCACTGCTCAGGGGGCTGCACAAAGCTATATCCTGTGCATTTCAGCCTTAACTTTCCATCTAGTGCTGAGAAAGCATTTCACCAAAAACAGGAGACAGACATAATTCCAGAGGAGTGAGAATTCCAAGACACAGGACACCTTTTTCTACGGGCATACTTCCTTGAAGCTTTTGCCACGTCATGCATGTAGGTTCACGCAGACTCTGCAGGAGGCAAGGCCATGGCAGGGATATTTTTTATCTGATCAGAAATATCAAATTTTTCTGTTGACTTGTTTTGTTTACCACATAAGCTGATTTGTCACCTATTCTAACTAGATTGTTTTTATGCTCAGTCACTTGTTGGGTGATGAAAGAACTTTTAAAGATACAGATTTTTAGTGATTCTGAGACAGCAGGTCTGAAATGGAACTTGAGAATGTGTATTTTGAAATTTTTAAGGCTAGTAAATACATGTAAAGGTGTTCCATTTCATTATCAGGGAACACTAATTGAACCCAAAGTGTACTACCAGTATATATCCATCAGATTTTTTCAAAATAAATAAAGAATATAAAAACCATAACTTCCATACATAGTTGTTATAAAATCAAGTTGAAACAATCAGTTCAGAAGACTGATGGGATTGTCCACTTGAACAATGAGAATGGCAGTTCCCATACCATATTACACCAATGATACTCTTAGGTATATAACCACAGAAATATGAACCAGTGTGCCAAAAAAAACTTCTATGAGACTATTAATAACATCACTCTATGTATTAAGCAAAAACTAGAAGTGCCTGAAATGCCTATCAAGAGTAGAATGTAAGGATAAATTTTTGCATAGTCATTCAATAAAAAATTATATTTCAATGGAAATGAATAAATTCAACTAAACCCAAAAACATAAATGAATCTCACAAGCATAATGCTGACTGAAATAAGTCACACAGAAGACTGTCTACAGTATGATTCCATTCATGGTACAATGGAAAATTAACCAAATATTAGATACAATGAGGTTCCCCTAGCCTACTATCATATAAATCATCAATGATGATATATTAAAAGTAAAAAAGCAGGTCAAAACGCTATACATAATATACAATTTCATGTAAAATTATATGTGTATCCGTGTATACTTATGTGTATAGAGAGTTGTTTATAGAAGAATAGCTACCAGAATTTAACACTGTTTTCTGAATAATGCAGTTTAGGGCCATGTTTACTTTCTTCTTTGCCTTTTATAATATTTGAATTGTTTTATGATGGTAGTGGATAATTTTTAAATGAATTTCAAAATTAAAACCTAATTATATTAAAATATGTACTTAAAAGCACCTACCAGAGAATCTCACATTGCCATGAGTTTCAACATTAACAAAGATTTACTGAGTGTAGAAATTCTAACAGCTCTAATAAAAACAATGCTTAACATTAACATCCATCTATTTTATTTTAGTGCTTAATTTGCCATCTGTTACATTAAAACCTCTTATCTCTTTACAATCCAGTGTATGTTGTGATAACTAGAGATCCAAATATACCATAATGAAATGTCCAAACATAAATTACATTTACTCAAACAGCATACAAACAGCAAAAAAACTTCTTGGATTAGTGTCTGTTTCCTGCTTTGTCTTCATTTGGAAACATGAAAATAAAGTATTCCCTACTTAAAAATGGGCAAAAGGCCCTTGAATTTGCCTCAGGGTGGAAAAGGGAGTCACTGAGGAAACACTCTGTGCCAAGACCATCCGTAACACTTCTAAATGGTGCTTCTGTGGCAATGAAATGGGTATTGATAAAAATATGTAGACTTATTGCACACAGAGAAGGTACCAGGTGTCTTATGAATGACTAATCCAACAAATGTCAGGTATTAAGTGTGTCCTCAGCCTTGCATTAGGTGCTCTATGTTATGAAGGACAAATAAAAGTGTATAACACAAAATTTTGCTATTAAGAAGCTCTCAACTGAATAGGAGAGAGAAAAGTCTTGGATATGGAAAAAAAAAATGGAAACAACTCCAGACAGGCTATAATCAGATGGTGAAGTGCGTGTGCCCATGAACTGAAAAAAAAAGTAGGTTACTTTCCCCTGGGATTTCAGGTTGAAAGATACCAAAGCAAAAATAAAAATATGTGAAAAAAGATTAATAATCTAAAGTTAAAACAGATCAAAGCAAATACGACTTTATTGATGGAGCCTCATACCCTATGCACTAAGTCAAATCTAGACTAAACAAAAAATAATAACAAAATTCATCACTTGGTATTCTACCACCAATTTACTCTAACACCAGCATTCTTTTTAGAAGTCTATTGTAATAAAATCTCTGTTTATTAAGATGCCTACTTTAAAAATGCTTCCTTCTTTAATTTTGGATGCTTTGAACATCATCAGAGTTTACCCGAGACTTAACAAGTCTGCCTCCATGTATCCAGTCCAGCCATATTACTTGTTAATTACCACTCTGAGTCTTGCAGTAAGACCCGATTATGAGGTGGTATCAATATTTATAGTTTAAAGTTAAAAAATCAAACATTTAACACATAACAGATTACTTGGAATTGTTCAAATGATCACATTTTTTGCTCGGTGGTCCCCTAAACTGACTTTCTGTATTTGGGTACTATCTATATGGCATATTATCAGTGGCATGAGAAGAATCTGCACCACTATACATATTAGAATAAATTTCTACCATTTTGGAATAATTCATTCCATTTTGAAGTATTTCCTCTATTAACATGTATATAAGCAGTATAAAGCATTGCTAAGAATTTATATTAATGAATAAATGTATTTACTAGATACTTTTTAAAATATAGTTTTGATAAAGGTAGAAATAGCACAATAATAATGGGTATATGATGGAAGAGGAGAAATAACTAACATCAAAAGGAGAAATATACAAACACAGTATGGAGATTAAAATTTCACCAAAGGCCAGTTCTGATAATCTCATTTTACAAATAACTTAATGAGTGGTGAGGGAGCTGGGGGAGAGCTCACCAAGTGCTGTGTGCATGTATGTCACTATCACTATGAACTACATTATGATGTGAGACTATAATGTACCAATACAAGTATAAAAATAAATGAATAAATAAACAAATAAATACCTTAATGATATCACTGATGGAATTCATATATCATGAAATCATCTGATGAGCAGAACAAAAATGTATTTGTAGTGAGGGTGGGGAGGGGGACTCAGAACTTTTGAAGGAGGCAAGTATCTGGAAACTAATTCCCTAAACTGTCATCCATCAAATTTCTATTTCATAAATGATCTATTCAACAAACTTTTCTTCTCTATTTACTCATGCTAGCATTTCACTTATAATATTCAGTGCCTGAATCACTCCACTCATAACATCTAATATGAGCATTTTCAAACATAAAGAGGATTTTATGAAGCCTAGGAGGAAATCCTACTGGCAACTTCAACTGTGTTGACAACTTTACCATGAATTTTCTTCAAGTCCCATATAGTTATAGCTTCTAGATTGGAGAGGAAGTGAAGGCAACATGTTTCAGGTAGCCATGATCATGAAAATGTCCACAAGGGCCATGTTTCACACCAGCCAGCCATACAAATATAAAATCTCCTGAAGTGCAAACTTCTTTTCAGTTGAGTATCATAAACATACAGTGATTCAATTTGCCAAGCACTGGAGACACCTCGATGAGCATGGCAGAGACATTGTCCTTGAGATGTTATTTTAGAGGGCATGGTCCTTTCACTCCAGCAACCTCACCTCCTCCCTTTTGCTTCTATATACCCAGAGATAGTAGCTGCTTCTTGCAGTTACAAGTTAGATCTTCATCTCTTTGCTCTTCCAACTTTCTGATGCCTGTATAGTAAATTCCCTGTATGAAATTGTTTTTTCTGAAATAGAAAGCATAGTATATCCCTTTCTCTCATTAGTCTCTGAATGATACACATTCTGTAACAAACTGAAATTCTTGGATTAGGATCTCTACTTTCCTGAGATTGAATGCAGTGAGGATTTCCTTATTAAAGCAAATTAGGATGCTAGCAATTGTGGATGCTAGCCACCCAGGTGGCTGTGAACTTGACTGTTACAAAAAGAATGATGATCACAAGAACTGTGAGTTTGGTTATTTCTGTTTGGAAAGCTTACATAAAGTAAATAATAAATTCAGTAATTTAATCTCTCAAACAACAGAAAAATAAGCAATTCTCTTATTTCTTAAAGATACCAAACAAATATGGATGAATATAAAACCTCAAAATTAATTAGGTGGGTTATAAAATAACATGATTTTATTTTTTTAATACGTTTTTATTGGTGCATTGTAGTCTCACATCACAATGAGTATCAGTTTGGTGTTAACATACATGCACACAGCTCTTAGTGTCCCCCCCCCCCACGTAGCACTGAGAATGATGTTGGTATAATCTCATATGTACACATTGTAAAATAACATGATTTTAATTCACACTGTTGCTAAATGTCATATTGAAAGTTCAATGCCAACTAAAAAGGAGTGGAAATTTGAAATGGGAACATTTTGAGTTAACTCAGATGATGAAAAAATTCGAATCCCAAAATTTCCCTGAACTTCCTTGCCAGTGTAAGCAGGTCCTCTCCCACCCTCACCCCTTGAATGAGGCCATTAGATTGTCTTCACGTTTTCCTTTGCTTGAAGACAATTTAATGGCCTCACCCATGGTAATTTGCTCTCAAAGAAATCCTCAATATTCACCTCATCACCTTTTATTTGTTAGAGTCTTATAACTATAACCGCAGTTCAACAGGCTTCTCCCTAACTTTACATAAAAGAAGGAATAAAACTCTTAGGAACATCAGAATGTTGGAAAAAAGTTACCATGCACAACCTGAAAATTCGTATTTCTCTATGTCCTCACAGAGATTGTTTAGGGTGCCCTATTAAGCTATTAAGAAACTGAGAGCTGGGCGTGGTGACACATACCTGCAATTCCAGTGCCTGGAGGCTGAGACAGAGCATCATGGGTTCAAGGACAGCCTCAGCAATTTAAAGAAACCCTCAGAAACTTAGACTCTGTTTCAAAATAAAAAATAAAATAGAGTTGGGGGTGTAGCTCAATGGTAAAATGCCCTGAGTTCAATACCCAGTACCACAGAAAAGAAAACAGAAGTGCCTTAGCAAGGACATACATCTGTTGGAAAAGCTCTGTAGCAGCTGTTCTCTAAATGCTGGAATGATGGAGGGAGATGCTTCTATAGTAACCAGCTTCAGCTTCCTGTTTGTAATGAGAATAGTGGGATCAAAATGGCAGAAACTCAGTGTCCAACTAAACTCCAGAGACAAAGTAGGCACAATTTGCATAATAGGAAATAGAGTTAGAGTAGCAATGAGAAGGCTTTGACCTATGGTCTTTGATCTTGCTAATAGCTCATTGGTCATATTATCCCCAATAGAAAACTGTTGGGAAACTCATTAAATTATTACTTGATCTTGATAACTTAAACTCTAGTTCAAGTGGGTACTATAATGGAGATTCACAGCTTATTGCTCAGTAATCAAGATAGATTAGTGGAATCCCCTTGAGGAAGGGTCCTGCAATGCTACCCTAGAATATCGTATAAATAGCATTCTAAGCTTGCCCAGAAAAGCCCTAAAGCTATTGTTCAGGGTGACTCTCCAGAAAAGAAAGAAACCTTTTAGAGATTATCAGATACTGGCTGAGACAATTTTGGTTCACGAAAACCCAAAACATAAGAGATATCTATAAGCAAAATGAAGAATTATCAGGGTCAGATAACACAAATTCTTTTTTGCCCAAGTCTCATAGTGAGCACAATAATTTTAGAAAACCACTGTGCATCATTTTCTCCAGTTCCAGAATGTGTGACTTCAATAGACATCTGGCAACTGGCCAAATGGAGTGCAGTGAAAGCTATTATCATAGAAATGGCCAAATAAAAAGCTCCAGAACTTTCCATCCATCTCGGAAGCCAAAAGCAAAGGGTCATCATTGGATAAATTACTACAATTAGTGCAAACCATCAAAGTCTTAAAAGATGCACAGGGAATGATTTTTATCATTAACCCATATTGTTTGTCTATTTGTCCTATTTATGAAGTATAATCATGAGTCGCTTAACAGGAAACATTCTGAGAAATACATTATTATGTGATTTTGTCATTTGTGCAACCAGCATAGAGAGTACTTGCATAAACCCAGATGGTTTAGTCTACTAGACACCTTGAATATATGGTATAACCTTTTGCTCCTGCACTATATACCTGTATAGCATGTTATTGTACTGAGTACTGCAGGGGCAATTGTAACATAATAGTAAGTATTTGCATATCTAAACAGATGTAAGCACAGAAAAGATACAGTAAAAATACAAAGCAACAGAAATTATTTAGCTCCATTATAATCTTATGGGACCCACTATCATAAATGTGGTCTGTGGTTAGCTAAAACATCATTATATAGTACATGAGTCTAATTTTAACTTATAGAATAACGGTGAATTATTATCATTTTGATCAGTGGCTACATCAAATTCAGCTGATATTTTAAATGTGATATGTTCCCTGGGGGAAAAAAAGAACAATAACCATAGCTCCTTCCTTCTGATATGTTCACCTATTAATCTGAACAAATGTTTGTATTTTTTTTCATTGCCTTAATTTCCAAAGACAAACCACAGAGTTCCTTTTCACCTGGCAGAGATGGTAGTATACATTCACTATATTGCCTCAGTCAAGGGAAAAAATATACTGAAGAGAGTTTAAAATGCAAATTAAGACTTTATTCAAGTCTATTGTAAAAGGAGAGAAAAATCCAACTCAACTCCACTGAAACTGAAGGGAGGACAAGGTAAACACTGGGGTAGTGGGGATTGAACCCAGGGGCATTCTACCTCTGAGCTTTTGCCCCCAGCCCTATTTTATTTTTTATTTGGAAACAGGGTCTCACTAAGTTGCTGAGAGCCTTGCTAAGTTGCTGAGGATGGCTTCAAACCTTCAATCCTCCCGTCTCAGCCTCCCAAGTGTTGGGATTACAGGTGTACACCACCATGCCCTGTTCCAAGTTTTTCTAAAGTAAATGTTCTGCAAAGAAGTAGCCTATAGTCAGGAATAAACCTCTGAACTTTTCAAGCTGAGAGGACTCTTAGATGTCTTGGTCATCTCAGGGCTATATTTAACTTTTGTCAGATACAATCCAAAGAGTGATCTATATAATCTACAAGAACATTTATGGTCTTGACATCTCACAGATCAACATGATGGTCCACTCAATTACATTCAAACCATTGGACCTCATAAGCAGGAAAAAGTAAATAAAGACAAAGGATACATTAACAAAACACAAATGTTCCAGAAAATGAGAGATACACTTCTTTGTTATAATGAATAGATCTATGACCTTAATCCACATTCTTGAGATACAGTGGTCTGGAGAATGTCATGATTATCTCCTCAAGAAAATACAAAGTAAAAAATAGGAAGACTATGTCTAGAACCCAGGGAACTCTAAAGTTCCCTTAATTTTTCAAAGTCAAAACATAAAAATTAGATCATCTTCCTAAAGGCAGTGCTATAAAGAACTTAGACCTTTGAGCAATGAAGTTTCAGTTCATCCTATCAGGCAGAAAACTTTGACCTCAGATTCCTTTGCTATGAGGGTTGAGTATAAAAGCAATTATAAATGTTTAGAGAAGAATAATGACCAGTTACATACATGAAAACTTGAGCATTGCAGAATATTTTCTTCCTTGTTTGTTTAGTATATACTTGATTATATCAGCTATTTCCCTTCTTTTTCCCTTATGTACAATATGAAAATTGTTGATACTAATCAATTCAATAGGTTAGTCTAGTTTATTGAATATTTAGATGAGAATGTGATTGTTCTAGGAGAGAAATTAGAATCAGCAAAATATTGATAGTGTCTGTTAGAACTTTTGTCTTTGAGGGAAAATGGCATCTTTGTTTTTAAAGAATAGGTGCATATTATTAAATGGGACTGTGAAATTGTAATGATTCTTATATGTAAGTCAAAATATGGGTAGAAATTGTGAATGGATACTGCACCCTGAAATGGGGTAAACTGTTGTTATGGTTAGATGTACAATGTCCCCTGAAGAACTCATGTATTAAGGTTCACAATTGATATAATTAAGTCATGAGGGTTATAATCTCATCAGTAGATAAATCTATCGTAGTGGATTTACTGGGTGGTAACCTAGGCCAGTGGGGTGTGGCAGGTGGGTCCCTGGGGGTGCAGCCTTAGGGACTTTGCTTTTGTCTCTGAATCCCCTTGTTTGCTTGTTCTGTTGCTTCTGGCTTCCATGATGTGAGAGCAGGTCTGTCTCTTTCTCTTTCTCTCTCTCTCTCTCTCTCTCTCTCTCTCTCTCTCTCCTTCCCACCACCAAGCCCCGCAGCCATGCCTTGAGATATGTAGATCCAGGCCTCACATCAAATGAATCTGAGACCTCCAAAAACTGTGAGCAAATGAATCTTCCTTCCTCTAGGTTGTGTAGTCAGTTGTTTTGGATTATATCAGTAAGATTGTTGACTAGACAACTGTGCCATTCATTTGCATTCCTTTCTCAGTCTCCATCCTTCTTAACTTGCACTATTTTCCTAGGGGTAGGAGTCTATAATCTATATTACCAGCTTCTCTGGACAAATTACTTCCCTCCTTAGGTTCTGCAATAGGCGAGTCTGAAAATATTTTGTCAGGAAGAACAAGAGAAGAAACTCACTTCCAGCTTCCAACTTCTTTCAGGATCCCTTCAACAACATTTTATAACTAGAATTTCTGTATCTTTCAGCACTCCTAGTAGAAGCAAAGGGCATGACTTTGACCAACCCATCACTAGCTGAGCAGCACTCTTAAATATCCCTATATCCACCCAGCACCCTTTCAGACACATACATCCCCTCCAAGGGCCCAGTTTCTGAAGCTGTGGCTCCTCACCCACTGTCTTGTATCCTGAGGTAGTGGCAGCCTCTGGGGTGAAGAAAGCTGCTCAGACAATGGGAACTTTTGAGAAAGCAGCCCCTCCTCCTCATTTCTAAACTGTAGCATTTCCTCCTTTTTGCTTTCCTGCACTTACAGGTAATAGCCGCTTCCTGCAGCTACTAACATCTTATTCCTTTCACTTCTCTGGCTTTCCAACACCTGGTTTCCTGAATTACACTCCTTGCTCTTGACACATTTGGCATAGTTGTTTTTCCCTGAGTAAAATCTGACAAAAACAGTGCCCAAAGTCACAGGGTGATTTCATGGATGAAAATCAGTGACTTTCGCCTTGTTTTATACATTTCACTATCAGAAGTGTGATTCCAGGAGTATACCTACCCTAATAGAGAAAAGCATTGTGAAATCCTATGACTATATAACACAATTAAGGGACAGTCATAGTACAACAACAGCCCTATCTCCCCTGCATTGTACAGTGTGATGAAAGGAAAAGTATGAGGACTGCTTGAGTGACAAAACACCTCTAAAAGCCTACAAATGATGCCCTCAGTTTCAGAAAAAAAATAGAATGGGAGACCTATTAGAGAGAGAAAATTAAGCCTCCGTTCCTTTTACCCTTTGAGGCAGACCAATATATGCTTATATAACTATCTATACTATAGTTTAGCAAGATAATGAGCAATTATTGAGAGGGAATACCATGCTCTGAAGTGGGTCTGAGTAAGTTATGAACAGGGTATTAAGTGGTAGAAAACTAATCCCTGAGCTAGAGGCTATGGGCCAGACTACTACAGCTCACATAGCACAGGATAACATCTCAGAGAGGAAGAATAAATTAGCAAAAGTGTATTTGATCATTTTAAAAGTATCAAATGAATACATTAATAAGTAAAAATTTCAACAAACATTCTCTCCTTAATTCATGAATCATATTAACTATTAATATCAAGAGGATAGAGAAAGGGTACAGATTCCAGATAAAATGCGTTCTGTGCAGAATTCATGGTGGTGTAGATTCATCCTGGGCCTATCCCAATCAGAACACTCCCCCCACCCCGGCAGTGCAAGCCAGTCAGCCCCTAACTGTCTCTCTATGTGACCAGATACCACTGCTGAAAGAGAAGAAATTTAATTATCCTAGAAACACTATCCTCTCCTGCTTCCTTGGTAGACACGGGGAAGCCAAAAGAAATTAGCCAGACGGCAGATATTAGCCAAATCCTGGAGAGAAAGACAACCCAGGATTCTAAAGCCATGGGAATGCAAGGGTCTATGCTGTACTCAGGGAGTGAGGGTTTTCCATGGAAAAAAAAAAGAAAACGCGTACTGCATATACCTTATCAAGTACATGGAAGGGATTATATGTCCCTCGAATTACAAAGGAGAGATTTCTGCAAAGAGCTGGAAATTTAGTCCTGCACTCAGCTGATTTGTTTAATTATAGAAAATCTAAAGTATCCCATTAGTTCAGGCTCTACTATACTATTAGTGGACAGTTTTTAGGGATAGAAATGTCTCTGAAATACGAGAACGCTTTCTTGATGCTGTAGGTGAACTTATCTCCCAGGCACCATCTTCCCAACTCAGCTTTAACGTCTGGAGTAATGTTACCCCAGACACAACAGTTATGTAATCTCATTTCATTTTTCAATGTCAGGGCACATTAATATTTTATAGCTAGAAACAAAGTCCATTACTAATTTTTTTGCATTAAAAATTCACAGATGTATTTAAAGAGACACAATTACTTTTGTAATTGTAGTTTACATATCTTAGGTTCATTTTAGACATTTAACAGTGGAAATCTGAGGTTCTTTTCCTCCCTCTATTTTGTCATTCTGCAATAGCATCTAGTACATAGGACCCAACTGTCTTCTCAATTCATCAGACAACAGAAAATACTAAAATGTGGTATTGGGAGGATGAAAAGAAACTAAAAAAAGAACATGTTTCTATCAAGAAAAATTAAAAAGAGTGATAACTTAAAATTATCCATGGTAAATGCATATTTATCACAAGTTTTTATTCCTTTATGATTTAAATAAAATGTCAATATTTAAATGAAATTTTGTTGTCAAACATCAATAAATAATTTTTAAAAGTACCATCAAATAATAACTAAGAAGGACTTAACTCATGCGACAAGTTCCAATTTTTTTCACTCCATGTGGTAGACAACTTAGAGTATTTTGGTAAAAACTAAAATCTCTCACAAGTGTCCTTGTTATTGCTCTTTTGTTATTGCTTTATAGGTCCTACGTCTCAGGAGGTAGAGACAGTATGGATTAGTGACACAGCAGTCCAGATTGGATACAGCATAGTTTTATTTTACTGGACACACAGAATTCAGGGGTTTTTCTCTCACAGACTATATAGAAATTTTCTCTCAATAGGCCCTTTCATCACTAAATTCTTCCCCCAAACACTCTAAACAACAATGACAAAAATCACTGTACCCCCACACATATTTACAATTAAAAATTTTCAAATTTTAAAAAATGTATACTAGAAAATATATGTTAAATTAAATATTACATACAATGTAAAATAATCATCAGCACCATTACCCACCAACAAACATAACACCCTTCTCCCTAAGTTCATTTAAATTACTTTCAAACATCTAGTACTACACCTTCTCTTACATTGTCAAGAAAAGATAATTTTCCCCCACGATGTTTCTCCAAGCCCTAGATCTCCATCAAAGGCCTCAGTGTCCCCTGAAATGGGTGAGACCCTTGAAGCTGCAATGCCAGGACTCCAGACCCTCTCTTCCTGCAATTAGAGTCATGATTATTTCTCCCTCTTTATCTTGGAGTTTATCATTACATATCCTTTAAGCGGGAAATAAAACTTCTACTACATTTGCAAGTTTAACAAGTTTTTATTCTCAGGATGACTACATCTCACTAAAGAGATTTTTCTTTTCTTTTTCCAGTATCCTAAATCAAGAAGACATATATGTATGTGCTGCCTGGCAAATAAGAAAGCAAAGGCAGATGAGTATAAGTATGTAATAATAATGTATAGACTAGTTGTTATTGTTTTTCCCATATAAATCGTGAATTTCAGGAGGACCACAAACACTTTCCATCCTGATTTTCTTTGGAGCACGAACATAGGAAATGTGCAGTAAAAAATAATTGGCTCCTCCCACCCCACTTCTTTTCTTGTCCATCAATTTTGAAATCCTAAATTCATGAATGATGTTTATTTTAGACACGTATGCTCCACCTGGGACCCTGGGTGTTATCTCCTTACTGAGCAATTTAAAGTACTCTTTCACCGGGATCATGAGATTGGACTGTGTTTTATGCACAGTGAGTGAAAATCAATGATTGGTCTATGCCTATCACAGCAGGTCACATCTCTGATTGAATCTTTTCAACCTGCTTATCAGACATACAGCACTGGGATAAATTTATCTTTATACACTTTATATGTGTCACCAAAAATAGCCTCAGGATCACTATAACCTTACAAACTAAGAGTTCTGATAAATGATTAGCCTGTGCTTGACTGTGAGGACATACATTCTATTCTCTAAAATCCAAGGTACAATATTCTTAAGAAGAATCTAGTTCCCCAGAAGTTCCTTCTAAAATAATACCCCTAATATTTTTGCACTAGCCAAATGGAGTATCTTCAGACTTTACTCCTAACTTAATTCACGTTTCTATAAAACATCCAAAAAGATCATTTGAATCATAGTCATGGTGCTATGTGTGTTTTATAATTTTGTTATTCCTACCAAATTAAAAGCATTCATATTTCTGATTTTAAAACCATATGTGCTACAAATATGGTAGGAAGTAATGTCTAAATATTAAAAATCAATAAGTACCTTAAGATCAATTTTTTTCTGAGGAAAAGTGTTTTCTGACCTTAGCCTGAGTTTATGGAAGGTATGCTCTGCTGTTAAATTCCTCAGATAAGAATCAAATAAAAAGGAAACATTTGCAACTCAATTATAACTGTAGATATAACAGAGTCAAGGAAAATCATTATTTCAAAAAAACCAAATTTTTTTCATAATTCAGGAAATACATTACCATAATTTATACAAGTTTTCTAAGTATGTGATGATGTTGACATGAAGCGTCATATTAACCCTGGAAACTTGTCTATGACTTTATCTTGTATTATATTAATAATAATACCTGGACTTCTAAATATAGGATGCTGCCCTGCATATGTTCTCTGCCTCATCGACTACCCTTATAGTCATATCAACTCCCATTTTGTTTCACACATTTGTGCTTTTACACAAACTATTCCTTTCCTCAGTTTCAATTCAGCAATGATTTACTTTGTTCTTATTCTATGCCATGATGGTTCAAGATACTGGAGATTATTACACTATTAAAATGAAAAATGCAGCCCTTCTTTTTATGCAGGTTATAGACTACTGAGACTTGAAACCAATTAAAGGGAAGTTACAACATAGAATGATAAGTGGAAGTAAATAAGAAGGGTTACAATTGTAATCCTATAAGGAGCATTGAAAAGTGTCAAGGAAGCACACAGGAGGGGCACAATTTAAGCTTGAAGGATTAGGATGGCCTGAAGATTTAAACAGATGGCTGAATACCTGGCATTTTCAATACCTTCCCTACCTGGCTTATATTTGGGCATCTATCAAAGCTCAGTTTCAATTTTAAGAATTCAACCTTTCCTCAATCTTATTACTACCCCTTTAGCAGTTTGAACAAAATGCACTTTATTATTTTCCTGCTATTGCTATTTATTGCCTGTCTTTTCTCCCACTGAACTGAAAGCTCCTTGAGGGATGAAATTATTACTTGCCTATTTTTGTGCCCATTGTACCTACTTCAATGCTTAGCACACACCCTCCACAAATACTTGCTAAATGAATGGAGAAGTAGTTGAGGTTTAAGTAAGAAGTACATGTTATTCATTCAAAGTGGGTCTTTGTATACCTTGCTAATGAGTTTAACGTTTCTATTAGATAATCAGAGAAACTTAATAGTGTTGGAAATAAAAATGTGATTTTGTGTCTCTTTCACATTATGCATGTGTTTGTATTCTTGAGTAGAACTGGCTTACAAGGTTGGTGAAAATGTCGCATTGATAAGGCTGAGGTAATAAGTTCTATTTTTTTATGAGCCAGTTTACTTCATTCATATTTGTAAGCTTCTAACAGAGGTTGCTATATGCACTTCGACCACCTGAACTGCAGACTTGAAACCAAATAAAGCGATGTTACAATACAAAATGATGAGCTGAAGTAAGTAAGAAGGAAGTTACAATTGTAATCCTGTAAGGAGTATTGAATTTGAGCATGTGATTTGAGTTATAAAGAGAATCAAGTGAGAAACCTTGTGTGGATCATCTCAAATCAGTTTCTATTCATAGTATAACAGCTCTTACACATACACACTAGCAATGGTGAGCCACTAACTGCCTTTAGAGATGGTCCTAATTCTAATTCTGCACAAGAACAGTGACCCTTTTTTTTATATCCATTTACTGGTGCATTGTAATTATACATTTGATAGATGTCAGGTTAGAAGAATCATACATGCACACATTGCCCATTTAGCCCTCCCTCAAATCCGGTTCAATTACATCTTTGAAGCTATATTCCTTAGATTGTATCCTAACTCTGACATTTATTGAGAACTCTATAGTTCAATGGTAAAGCACTTCCCTAGCATGAAGAGGGCTCAGTGTTTGATACCCAACACAGCAAAAATAAAAATTAAAAATTATATTTACTGTTTTCAGCCAGGCATGGTGGCGCACGCTTATAATCCCAGTACTTGGGAGGCTGAGACTGGAGGATCTGGGTTCACGGCCAGCCTCAGCTACTTATTGAGGCCCTCTACAACTTTGTGAGACCCTGTTTCAAAATAAAGAATAAAAAAAACGCTGGGCGTGGTGGCGCACGCTTGTAATCCCAGTACTTTGGGAGGCGGAGACCGGAGGATCCAGGTTCGCAGCCAGCCTCAGCTCGCACATGCGCGCCCACGCGAGTGTTCTCTCTCCTTCCCTCCCTCCCTGTCTCTCTCTCTCCCTCTCCCTGTCTCTCTCTCTCTCTCTCTCTCTCTCTCTCTCTCTCTTTCTCTCTACTTAGTGAGGCCCTCCGCAACTTCGTGAGCCCCGGTTTCAAAA
>PVJS01048180.1:0-15152 GCA_004027185.1 Glis glis
AAAAAAAAAAAAAAAAAAAAAAAAAAGAAAGAAAGAAAGAGTAGGGGAAGAAGAAAAGACTCTTAGCAACAGATTATTAAGACCTGAAAATTTATCCACCATTTTGTCTCATGTCAGGTCCCTGTCTTTTTCCCCCATGAGAGACTTTGTCCTTATTCTTGAGGGGAAAAGGAGCAGGGCTGTCTCTTCCTATAGCTACTTTAAGCTGACATATGTATATTAACCCAGCCTATCCTATAAGAAGAAATTATAAAATCTCTTGCTGCCTGATCTGAACAGGACAAGATGGGCAGTATAGGCACTCAGTCGGAGATGGGCTGAAAACCACAGATGAATATCAGCTTGTCTCAGAAGTGGTGAAAGTCTTGGAACCAGGAGTATGATAGCTAAACAGGACCCCCATTAGGAACTACCACCATACTACTTATCTCGTTGGTGGTCTAACCTTTTGAGCAGGTACTTGAGGTTCTCACAGATTCACAAGCATATTCATGCAATTCTGAAGAATCCTGTGGGATATCAGGCGGGATAGGCTTTATCCCTGTTAAATAAGCCCAACTGGGATTCCCTTGTAGCTTTACAGTAGTAGGAATAGCTAAAATAAAATTAATAGTAATAATAATAACAATAATCATAATAATGATAAATAATAGAGCCTGCTGGGTTTTTCCTAGATTAATAATATATTATAAAATGTGGTTCATGTCTTCATCTAACCAAAAAGTGACAGCTAAGAAGAGCCTGCCATATGGCATCTCAAAAGGGCTTAGTTTCAGGTGGCTTTTTGGGGCAGTTTGAATTCTTAAGAGGGCAGTGGGAAGCATCTTAATCCAGGATTCCTGGGCCTCCTGGCACAGCTTAGCCAAGGTGTGTTTAAGAGTATGATTGGCATTTTCTGTCTTTCCCGAGGACTGGGAATGCCAGGCTAAAGTTAGCTTATAATCAATTCCTAGAGCTATGGAAAGGGTTTGGGTTATCTTTGAGACAAAAGAAGGCCCACTATCACTTTGGAAGGACTTTGGGAACCCAAATCAAGGAGTAATTTCCTGTAAGAGGCATTTGCATATTTCTGTGGCCTTTTCTGTGCTAGTGGGAAAGGCTTGTACCCATCCTATAAAAGTGTCTATGATCACTAGTAAATTTTTATATTCAGAGCCGGGCGTGGTGGCGCACACTTGTAATCCCAGTACTTTGGGAGGCGGAGACCAGAGGATCCGGGTTCGCGGCCAGCCTCAGCTCTTTCTCTCTCTCTCTCTCTCTCTCTCTCTGTCTCTCTCTGTCTCTGTCTCTACCTAGTGAGGCCCTCTGCAACTTCGTGAGACCCGGTTTCAAAATAAAGTATAAAAAAATAGGGCCGGGGGTGTAGCTCAGAGGTAGAACGCCCCTGGGTTCAATCCCCGGTACTGCAAAAAAATAAATAAATAAAAAAATAAAAATAAAATAAAAAAATGTTTATATTCAGCTTTAGAGGGCATTTGGGTAACGTCTAATCGCCAGTCTTCTTCTGAATAAGTGCCCCGGCGTTGGACAGGTTTTGGAAGTGGGGGGAGATCTGAGTGGGTCTGAGGGTTATTTTATATGCAAATTTGATAACTTTGAACAACCTGTTTGACAGTCTTATGAAGTAGCTTTTTGGTAAGACTAGTTCTCATTAGGTCCCAAAGGATGTCCCTTCCATAAGAGTGGCCTCATGTAGGTACTAATAAGTTTGCACTGATCAGTCTCAGGAATCACAGTGTTTTTCCCATCTGTGAGCCATTCTGCTCATTGATATAGTATCCCCACCTATTCCATGTTTGTACTTCCATGGAGGGGTATTTAGGCATTTTGATTAGATCAGAAGTGTTTGGGACTAGTGCCATACTAAATTTACATAGTTGTGTGGGATCCTTGGTGAGAGTTTGGATTTGGACGACAAGCTTTGCAGTCTTATCTGCCATATTATTGGCTGGGCTTATTAGGGATTCATCTCCTTCTTGGCACCCCTTGCAGTGGATTACTGCTACTTGTCTAGAAGTTGTATTGCCTTAAGAAGTTGTAAGATTAGATCTTTATGTTTTATTGGAGGAATTGTTAGCTTTTAACATCTCCCTTTCCTTCCAGATAACAGCATGGGCATGAAGAACTAGGAACCCAAATTAGGCATCTATATAGATATTTAAGAGTTTTCAGTGTCCTAACTATAAGGCTTGAATAAGGGCAATGAGTTCTTTTGGGGCAGAAGTGTGAGTGTGAAAGAGCATTTGCTTCTCTGGTGTTATGATAACTGACTACTACATATCCTGCTTTTTAAATGCCTTTTTTATAAAACTTCTGTCTGCGAGCCATTCAGGATTATCAAGAGGCATAACTTTTAGGTGTGGCTGGGTGGAATAATTTGACATACCCACAATTATTGGGGTGCTCTGGCAGACGCTGCTTGCTTCGTAGTCCCACCACAGATGGTTGCTACTTTAAGCAGCTCCCTAATAAAACTATTCCGTGGCTCCTGTCACTGAAGGTCACTGCACCAGGCAGCTTCCTGGTCAATAGTCTTCTCGCACGATACCGACACAAAGTCTGATATAATAATTTGGAGAGAATTTAATAATTGGGGGGGTCGAGGAGGAGATCCAAGATGACAAATCCTCCTGTCTTATGTAGTCAAGGCCTTTCTTATATAGAGGTTCAAACAAAGCAAACAAGAAGATCACAAGTTAAGACCAGGGAGTGGCAAGGTGACCGTTTCAGGGAGAATAGGAGATCATCAATGTCCAGCTTTTGGTCCCATCCAGTCCAAGGAAGTTTGTCTGCGTGCAGACAATTTCCACTTAGCATGTACTGTGTACATGGTTAAGCCGGTTCGAAAGGGTGACCTCATTGTGTGGGCTAAGATGGCCCCCAACACGCAATGTGGTATCGGGAGTGTCTAACAAGAGGGCCTGATCATTTGTTAGGCTTCCCCTTGGGAGCCAGTGATGACCCTTGATTTCTAAAACTGTCTGAACTTGGTGGGGGTTCTGAACCTCCACATGTTGCCCCAAGGTTAATTTGGAGACTTCCTTAACTAGTAAAGCATGTGTGGCCACAGTTCTTAAACAGTTTGGCCACCCTTGAGCCACTGGGTCTGTTTGGAGAAATAGACTACTGGTCTTGGGATGGGTCCCAATTTGGAGGCTAAGACCCTGAAAGCTAAAACTTTTCATGTATAGAGTATGAAAGGTTTTTCTAAGTCAGGTTGCCCCAAAGCAGGGGCGTGATTTAGCCCAGTCAGTCCAATGCCTTTTGACAGTCCTTAGTCTAGTGGAAAGGTGCTCTCTCTTCCCCTTTTAATGCCTCTTATGCTATTAGCCATACTTTGGAGTCCATATCTGAGAGAAACCTGCATTGCCTAGAAACCCTTAGAGTTGTCTTTTAGACGGTGTGTTGGATAGTGAGGCAATAGCCAGCTTTTAATCAGCAGCCAATGTGGGAGGGGTGAGGACAAATCCCAAGTATTGGACCCTTTGAAAGGAGAGCTGGGCCTTTGTAGGGAAAACTTTATATCCATGATCAGCAAGAAAATTAAGAATGGCTACAGCGTTATACTCTGAACCTTGTTTGGTAATGCTGACAAGCAAAAAAATTATCAAGACATTGTATAGAATCCCATTTTTAAGGTATGATTTTCTTAGGTTGCAGGAGAAAGTATTACCAAACAAGTGGGGGATGTTTCTAAACCCCTGAGGCAACACAGACCAAGTGTATTGGGTGACCTCTTGACTTTTGGGGTCCCTCCATTCCGAGGCAAACAGATATTGAGAGTCTAGGTAGAGTAGGATGCAAAAGAAGACAACCTTTAAGCCTTTAAGTCAAAGACAATGAAATATTGAGCCACTCCTGGTATTTGGGTAAGTAAAGTATAGGGATTAGGGACTATAGATGGATGGGTACAAGAGTACAACAGCCTCATTTACAGCCCTGAGATCTTTTATAATGCAAGTTCTTTTTTTTTTTTTTTGCAGTACCGGGGATTAAACCCAGGGGGGTTCTACCTCCACGCTACACCCTGGCCCTATTTTTTATCCTTTATTTTGAAACCGGGTCTCACGAAGTTGCGGAGGGCCTCACTAGGTAGAGAGAGAGAGAGAGAGAGAGACAGGGAGAGAGAGAGAGAGCTGAGGCTGGCCGCGAACCCGGATCCTCCGGTTTCCGCCTCCCAAAGTACTGGGATTACAAGCGTGCGCCACCACGCCCGGCTCGCAAGTTCTTTTTTTAAATTGGGAGTATTGAGGTACTAACATAGATATTGGCATGGTTTGAGTAAACAGCCAAAAAATTTTGTAATAGGGACTGTTGTGCCATGGATGCATGCTGGAAAAGAATTTTCAAGACAAAAGAGTAGAGCTACAGACAGGTTTATTTAGGGGGAAAAACAGAAATACACATTCAGAGAATGTGGACCAGCGCAGGAAAGGGACTGGCAGAGAGACAGAAGTGAATAGAGGTGTTGACTGGGCTGGAAGAGAGAGACAGAGAGAGTAGCTGGAAAGGGACAGAGAGGTGGGCTGGCTGGCGACCCTGGAGGGACATGGGCTTTCGTTTATAGGAAACTTTGAAAAGGGTGAGCAAATGGTGTCCATGGGGAGGGGCGGATACTGGGGGCTTCTCAAGCCTTAGGCAGCACCCAGGAATCTTCAAGGTCACTCTTGGAGTGGTGGGGTGGAGCCTGCCCCTCCCCTTGCAAGATGTTTGCAGCCTGGGGCCAGTGCTGCAAGCGCTGCCTGCTGGTGCTGCTTCCCAGGGACCATGGTATGGTGTGCGGTCCCAAATGAGATCAGGACTGCCCGTTGCGTGTGACCATGGAGGTTTTAGATTCAAAGCACCTGTCCATTTGTCTTTCCAGTGTGCCTCCCCCTTATCTCATCTCCCCATTCCTTTTGATAATTGGTAGCTATCCCTTTTCCTTCTTTCCCACACCTAGGCAAGACACCACAGGGACTATACTCCCTGACAGGCTTCTGGTGTTAAGGGATATTATCTTTTCCAATGGTATTGAGCTCCAGGTTTTAATTTAATCTGAGCCAAAGAAGAATTAATGACACATCCTGGGACTGTAACACCCCATCAAGTACTTCCTGAGGGATATTAGAAGTGGAGGCTTCATCTCTTCTCAAAAGGGCTAGTGAATGAAAGTCCTGTTCTGGGGACATGTCTATGTGAGTTTGGCTTCTGGCCAAGGAGATGCTTGCTCCTAATTTGGGCAGTAGGCCCCTTTCTAACAGAGGGATAGGGCATTCAAAGTATAGGACATTCTGGGACATGAAGAAAGAAATGGTAGGTAGTTTGAGAACCAATTTTGCAAGCAAGAAGAAAAGTAAAGCGTCTCACTTTAGGTTTACCTTCTACTCCTATTACAGAGCACCCCCCCCAAATTCCAGGGCTGTACCCAAATCTACTCTTCAGAGTCTGTTACAGAGTACTCTTTGATTGATAAAGGCTGGATGGGTTGAGTGGACAGAATAGGCAGCTCCAGTGTGGATAAGAAATTGGGTTTTCCTACTTAAGGCTCCTCCGATGTGACATTGAGCTGAGTTCCTGGGGCTGCATGGATGCTCAGGCACCACCATTCCATGGCAGAGTCATCTTCCAGCGGTGCCAAGAGGGGTGTCTGGCTTGGGTTGCCACTCGGTTACCCCGATGGGGACCATCAGGGCATTCCAGCCACCAAAGGCCTTTCTTGTGGCAGTGAGCACTCTGAGTGCGTCCTGGGGCTGTTTGTGATTCTAAGCTTCCGGAAAGGCTCTTTCCTAGAGCCACCTCGAGAGGACAAGGGGACTGGAGATTTCTAGGCAGTCTTTTTTTCTGATTTGCCTTTTCTGCCCTGTCTCTATTATTAAAACCTTAAAGGCCATTAAGTTTCAGCCATAGGAGTTTAACATGTCTGTTCTAACTTTTATAATTTTCTCCTGATGTGTGGGGCCAATTGAGTAATGAAATTCATGGCTATCAAAGTTTTCCCCTCAGCTGAGTTAGAATCTACATCGGTAGATTTTCTAAAAGCTTCCATCAGTTGGGTGTGGGTGGCACATGCTCATAATCCCAGTACTTGGGAGGCTGAGACAGGAGGACCACAGGTTCGAGGCTCACCTCGGCAACTTGGTGAGGCTCTTAGCAATGTAGTGAGACCCTGTTTCCAAATAAAAAGTAAAATAGGACTGGATGCACAGCACAAAGGTAGAAGGCCCCTGCGGTCCATCCCTATTACCACAATTAAAAACAAAACAAAAACTTCCATCAGCTTGTTTAGGAATATGGCTGGATTTGTTTCCTTCTCTTGAGTAAGTGTTCATACTCTCATAAATCTCTGGCTTAACTATGCACCTTTTCATGCCCTCCACTAAGCAGGTGATGGAATGCTTTAACGGTTCCCTATGGATCCCTCCACTGTCATCACATTTGGGGTCCTCCTCTGGAATGGCATTGCTCCCCACCCTGTATATGTTACTATCTGGGTGGGCGATTACCTGTCCATTAGCCTCTTCCCTTGCCAGTAGCAATTATTGCCTTAGCAATTATTCTAGCCTTTTCACCTGCCATGTAGTAATGGGCTATGACTATCATCACATCTTGCCAGGTACAAGAAAAAGATAATTTCAACTTTATGAATTCATCCCAGAACTTATTGGGATTTCCTGAAAATCTTCCAAATCTTTCTTTGCGTAGCACCAAATCTATTATGGAAAGAGGGTTATATACTGTAGCAACCCTCCCCCACGGTAGCAAACCCCTCCCCGCTTGCCCCCTGGGTACTTCTCTCAGAGGAAAAATATCATTTGTTGATTTTAGTTTTGTTCTAGAGTAAAGCTCCATGGGAGAGGTCAGGGCTGGTCTCTTGGGGTAGGGTGGCATCAGTGCCACATCAGAGGTGGCAATGGCAGGGAAGGTATGGGGGTGGGTAGGAGAAGGGTCAGGTGTCTGGCCTTGGGTGAGAAGGGGCTTATAAGAGCTGGTCATCTAGAATATCTGCCTCTTCTGGTGGAGGAGTCTTATGATGAATGGAAGCTACACAGACTCTACAAGAAATTTTAAGCCTAGATTGTTGATGATGAACCTTAAAAGCCTGGGTGTAAGGAATTTTCCCACATTTTCTTTGTCTCTTACAGAAGAGGTCTAGCTGTTAAATGGTGTTGAAAATTAAAGAGCTATGAAAGGGTAATTTTTCCGGTCTATCAAGAGCATATTGGAGCCAAATGGTGTTGCAAAAGAAGATAAACTGGCTGGACGTGGTGGCTCACGCCTGTAATCCCAGTATTAGAAGGCTGAGACAGGAGGATCATAGCTTCAAGGCCAGTCTCAGCAACTTAGTGAGGCTCTCAGCAACTTAATAAGACCCTGTTTCAAAATAAAAAGTAAAAAGGGCTGGGGGTGTAGCTTGGAGGTAGAATGCCCCTGGGTTCACCCCCCCCCCGTACCAAGAAAAGAAAAAGAAGAAGGAGAAGAAGAAGGAGGAGGAGGAAGAGGAGGAGGAGGAGGAGGAGGAGGAGGAGAAGGAGAAAGAGAAGGAGAAGGAGAAGGAGAAGGAGAAGGAGAAGGAGAAGGAGAAGGAGAAGGAGAAGGAGAGCTTTTTCTTTAGGTTATCTAGTTTTTATTTTTTCCAGTTGATCAATAGACACTCTAAGGGGAAATCTTTTGGAATACTTTCATTGCCTTACACTTGATCCCTATAAATCTGATCCCTATGAATCTGGTTTACATCCGGGGGTGTAAAGTTTGAGAATGAACGTCTATATGGATATGATAATGGCCTTCATTCCAGGCATTCTCATCAAGGATTTGCCACAATAGGATAATGGTGGCCTTTGATATTAGGGATTGGGCCTCCGTGGAATCCAGTCAGGGTTTCCAGCCTGGAGGAACTCCCACAGTTCTGATTTTTGCACCGATGCTAATTGAGCTGAATTCTAAGTCCCACCCCTTCTGGACACTAAAGCAGCAAACAAGATGTCTTAGGCGGCTGAGAAAGATTGTAAATGGAAAGGTTGGAATTATAGAGGTCATCCTTCAGACCACATAGGCAGTGGTGCCAAAAGCACATCAGCGGCCATGTTAAGAAGAAGACCAAGAGATTCCACTCCCCGGAGGAAGGAACGGAGAGTAAAGAAACAGCTGAGCGTATGAAAAAAGGGTTGTGAAACAGATGGGAGCCAGAATAGGAGAGGAGCAAGGAGAAAGGGAGGAGGGAGAAAGAAAGGGAAGAAAGGAAGGAAGGAAGGAAGGAAGGGAGGGAGGGAGGGAGGGAGGGAGGGAGGAAGGAAGGAAGGAAGGAAGGAAGGAAGGAAGGAAGGAAGGAAAGAAAGAAGGAAGGATACTTTGGTGCTCAGACTCTCCCTTTTATAGGACACATCAGGAAGGGACTGGAACCCCCTTTTCCTTGTGGCAGGGGAATCAAGCCCCTTTTTTATGCAAGCTGACCATCTACTTCAGAGGGATCAGTTCTGCTTTTTTGTTGGTGGCGTCCAGGGTGATCAGCCCTGGTGAAGACCTTCCATGTCCCCAACAAAATGGGTGCAACGATGGAAGAGGCCTTGTTATAAAACAAAGATCTGGTGATCTGATTCCAATGGGGACTTAAAGATAGTTAAAGAGGAGAAAGGAGAAAACGGGAAGAACATCAAGGAACAGGGCCAGCAGGTTCCTATGTGGTTAGAGCTCAAAGACTCCACCGGATTCCCAGGATGGCATCAAATGTCACCAAATTCCCCCTTGAATCAGCACAACTCAGGAATTTCCCAGCCACACAAGAAGGGGAACTATGGCAAGTCAGGCTGACTGAGTTTATGTCCTTTGGTCCTTGAAAGTGAGGAAGGTAAAAGAGAGAGGGATGGGGAGAGGGAGGAGTAGGAAAAAGAAGATGGTTGCCTGCAGGGCGGAGAGAGAAAAAAAATTACTGGGCTGAGGAGATCCAGGCAAACCCAGCACTGGACACAGTGTCTTCAGAGGAAAGAAGATCTGGGCAGCTGCGTGGCCCCTGGTAGATATTGCCTCCAGAGACCCCAACCCAATAGGTTTTGCCCTGAGTTTGTCTCACATGTCCCAACAGAGTCATCAAATGATACCAGAGAGGGGACTTGGTGCCAGGAGCAATGAAATTTGAGTCAAGTGAGCACAAATATGCAGACAAAGTTCTAATCAGAAAAAGAAAGGGGGGAAGGGGGAGCGTTTCACCCTGAGGAGAAGGGGAGCAACACAGACTGAGCAAGAAATCAGTGTTGCCCTGAACAAAAGAATGAGCCAGCCTCTCACAGAGTGGCTGGGAGTAGGAAAGGGTCTAGTATTCATCTGATAATTTCTTTAGGAGATTTCCTTTATTGTGGAAGAGACTCTTCTACCTGTTGGCATTGCCCTATTCCTGGTGTTTATAGTTGATTTGATTAAGAATAGGAGGGTAATAAGAGGCACATTTCATATACTATAAGAGTAGGAGAATAAGAAAAGACTTAGTAATGTCATGGGGAGACATGCTAATTCTGTGGGTCCTTGCCTCCATGATGAAAAAGAATTTCAACACATGCCATCAGAAAAAGGCAAAGGTTTAATTAGTTTAAGAAAGGTGGGGATACAGGTTGGGGACCATCTCAAAAGGGGGAGAGTGAGTCTCTCTCTGAGCCCATCCATCCATCCATCCAAGCAAGCAAGAGAGAGTTTGCATGCTTTCTCAGTTCTTTTATAGGAGGGGGTAGGTAGGGTCACAGAGTGGAGGGCAGGACTTCCTTTTAGTCCTCAGTTTCCCTGGGAACAGATAGCCAGTGGGGTCTGACCTTTGTCTTCCTCACCCACCCTATTTACATTAAGCATCTCAGGTGTGGAGAGGAGCCATTGTGATTAAGGGTGTGGACTCTTTAAGGCTTCTGCCTGACTGAACACACCCTATAGGGTGGAGTTAGATTATGAACTTTCAAAATTTTAAATCTATATTTTCCCTATGTCTCCTTTCTGCCTAATATTTCCATCTTTTCTATTCTACCTCATCCGTAATAGATTATTAAGGCCAGAGAGTTTATGTGTCATTTTGTCCCCATCTGGCCCCTGCCTCAGAGTTACACATCACACTTTATCCAATGACATACAGATTACAGGAAGGGTAGGAAAGCATGAGAGTGGCCACAGGGATTCAGGAGGCCTGGGAAGAGCAAAGGCAGAGAGCAGACACACTGCAAAAGTCACAGCAGGTGGCCAGACAAGATCACAGGACCAGCCCAAGGACTTGCTCCAGGTGCAGTCAGGGCACTGAATTTATTCTAGGGCAGGGTCTAGATGGCAGCCAGTTTCAAAGTGGGCCACGGTCAAGCACGGACATCAAGCTGAGATGGAGCCTGGGGACAGAGTTGGGAGTCTGTCACCTGTCGAACTCATGATGCCTTCACCAGATGGTCTGATGACAGGTCAGCACTGCTGTGCACCCAGGCTGGGGGTGCTCCTCCTTTTATGGGTCTCAGGTGAGGGGGTTGCTCTTCATGCAGTTGTCTGGTGACTTTGATGAGCTCATGGGCCTGGTTTACCTCGTGTGTGTGTGTGTGTGTGTGTGTGTTTGTGGTACTGGGGATTGAACCCAGAGGCATTTTACCTCCAAAATATACCCCCCAGCCCTATTTTATTCTTTATTTTTTTGAAACAGGGTCTCACTAAGTTGCAGAGGGCCTCATGAAGTAGCTGAGGCTGGCCGCGAACCTGAGATCCTCCTGTCTCAGCCTCCCAAGTACTGGGATTACAAGCGTGTGCCACCATGCCCGGCTTCCTCCTGTGGGTTTGATATGGCTAGGCATCCATGTGCTTCTGATTTAATTCCATAAATTCACAATTGGCCATTTTTTTTCTTTTTTGCGGTACTGGGGATTGAACCCAGGGGCATTCTACCTCCGAGCTCCACCACCAGTCCTATTTTTTAGTCTTTATTTTTTTGAAACGGAGAGCCTCACTAAGTAGCTGAGGCTGGCCTCTAACCTGTGATCCTCCTGTCTCCGCCTCCCAAGTACTGGGATTACAAGCATGCGCCACTATGCCTGGCTTCAGTTGGCCATTTTTATTAGTACGATTAATTTATTTATCGCCATGTGCATGATGATGGTGTTTTGCAGCTGGGGGCTATTCTTTTAGATAAGTTCTATATGTCCAGCATCTGGTAGTTATCTATTTGCCCAGACAAGTTACCAGATCTTTCTGCCTTAGCACTTGTACTCAAGATGAAGTAGCTCATGGCAAACTGCTGCTTTATAAAATGGAGTGACTCCGGGCAGGCACAGCCTGAAAGCTGCTGTTCTATATGCCAGGGAGTAGCTCAGAGCGGAGCAAAGCCTGGTCTCTACATATGTACTGTAATCCAGATACCATCCTCAGGAGTTATGCTGTTTTGCATCAACATCACATGGAACCAGACTTTCTAATGATTTCACCAGAAATGTGATGGAAACGAACATATTTGTGATTGTGGCAGCCTCTCCCAAGTACTGGTAGGACTGTAGAAGTGACACTGGCCAATCCTTGCAGTTTGCTCTTAAAATCCCATGCTGAGCTGGGTGTGGGGGCACATGCTTGTAATCCCAGTTACTTGGGAGGCTGAGACCGGAGGATCTGGGTTCGCGGCCAGCCTCGGCTACTTAGTGAGGCCCTCCACAACTTAGACCCTGTTTCAAAATAAAGAATAAAAAATAGGGCTGGGGGTGTAGCTCGGAGATAGAATGCCCCTGGGTTCAATCCCCAGTACCAAAAAAAAGATCAGTATCTGCATATCCTTCTGCCTAAGGTGACATACAGAGTAACACAGAAATGGTTATAAAATGCCTAAGTCATGAAAGTTCTGGTTTCCAGTAATGATGTAGTGGATCAAACTCTTCTGCATGTGACTTTTATAAAATCCGAACGATATATAAATAGGCACTAAAAGGCAACCCAAACAAGGCAGACATTGAAGGAAAACTTACTTTTAATAAATTGTGAATTTTAATTTTACCCCTGAGGTTATTCTTAGTTCCTGAAACCCATAACCACAGCTGTGTGTGTGTGTGTGTGTGTGTGTGTGTGTGTGTGTGTGTGTGTGTTACTAGGGATTGAATCAGGGGCATTCTACCTCAGAGCTATACTCCCAGCCTTTTTATTTATTTATTTTTTATCTTGAAACAAGGTCTTGCTAGACTGCTGAGAGTCTCGCTTAGTTGCTGAGGCTGGTCTTGAGCCTACCATCCTTCTGTCTCACCTCCCAAATACTGGTATTATAGGCATGTGCTACCAAGCCTGGCAAACCACAGCTTTATAAGCAGAGGTGGCAGAGGGTACAGTTCAGTGCTGAAGACAGCTGGAAAAGTAGGGAGGAATGCTAGAAGCAAGAGAGCAGCAGAATGAGACTCTTACAATTTAAGTATAAACGGTGTCCAAATCCTGGCTGATGGCTGAACTGCTCACTCCTAAGCCGTACCCAAGGGAGGCCAACAAAAACAATAAATAAATGAATGAATGAATAAATAAATGAATAAATAAATAAATAACAGGCAGAAGTCAGAAGAGAGTCTGTTTGAAAGGTAAAACTGCACTGGGTGAGGTTTATAAGGTTGCTATTTCCTTTTCTCTGAGTGCGCACAGTTCAGGCGGCTCCAAGCAGGGGTCTTACTTGTTTAAGGTATCAGAGAATAGAGCCTGAAACTGGAAGAGCAGCTTGAAATTTAGAGCGAGAATTGCAGAAGCAAGGAAACACACAGATGAGCCAAAAACCTGAGTATAGTTTCTGCTCAAATGCTCAGTTTGTTAGGGTGAGCGCGACAGTTCCAGGGAGAATCCTAAGGAGTTCTCCAGCCTGGGAAGGGGAAACTCACCTCAGGGCCCCCCGGGGTCCTTGGGTCTGTGAGGAAAAGAATTTCAACACGCACCAGTCACAGAAAAGACAGAGGTTTAATTCAAGAAAAGGGAGATACATGTTCAGGGAAACGCAGGTCATCTTGAGATGTGAGAGCAGCAGCCCCGAATTCTTACAGTCTCTTTTATATAGGCACTGGAGATGGGGAGGGGGTTGGTTAGAGGTACTTGGCGGGAAAATGCCCCCTTCCTTTGAAGTTTTTCTGGGGGCAAAATATGTGGTTTTCCTCAGGACAGGTCTTCCCGAGCAAGACAAAAAGTTGAAAAGTCTGATGGCCAGCAGGTGGCCAGCGGAGTGTAAGGCTTTTTAACAACAGGTGTGATCTTTGGGAGTTCTGGTGGAAGGTGAAGTTCTTTCTCTTCCAAAGCTAATCGCCTCAGGAACCTCAGATGTGAAGCTAGCCCATTGTTTGGCTCTTTGGGCAAGTCCTGGGCAAGCCTCAAAGGGCAAACTAAGGAGTATTTTAGATTTCCTCTTTAAAACTGTATTTTCCTTTTTTCTCTCAATTTGTTTCCTTTCTGCCTAATATTTTATTTCTTCTATTCTACCTCATCAAGTTGAGCACTAGTTTACTCAGTCTCAGGAAAGACACTCTGGGGGCCAGTCTAAGAAAAGCAGAAGCTTGGGAATGGGGGAAGGGGAAGTTGTGGAAAAAGCAGCCGAGATACCAGCTGCTGCAGGAGACACACAGTTTGAAATTTGAAATTTGAATGCAGACAAGTGAATTTCCTATTAGAACAAAAACCCAATGGTTCTCAGAAGAAAATAATGGAATTCAGAGTTGCTACTATAAGGTTGCGGGTTCGAGTGTTCGGAGAAGTGAGAGACCAGTTCCACCAATCGATAATGCAAAAGCAAAGGAACTTTATTAGCTAGCTTGAGCTAGGGTCCAAGTCTCATCCAGCACAGTGGAGTACTGACCTCGGACCCCGAGCTCTAGATTACTCAGGCTTTTATACATTTTGGTTACATATACAGTTGGCAACAGTTAGGGGTATTTGTAGTTCACTGATTGGCTCGTCACACCTGAGGAAGTTAGGGACTTTTCACCATTGTTCTGATAGGCCCCACCGGGCGGTAGTTTCTGTGAGAACGAAGTTGGGGACTATTGGTTTAAAAGCAAAGGAGGCCCTACCATTGTTCTGACAGGCCCCACCGAGCGGTGGCTTCCGTGGGAACATCTCTGAGAAACAGAAACTTGGGCCTAGCCTAGTTTCTTTAGAAGCACAGCCTGTCATGGCTGTACTTCGGCCTCACACTACAATATACTGTCTACATTGTACAGTTTCCACCAAAATTTATTAGCTCAGCAAAGAAAAGGAAGCACCAGAAAACTGGAATGGCTACTTTAATTTTAGATGGAGACTTTAAAACAAAACTTATTACTAAGATAAAGATATTTCATTATGATAAAAGATAGAACAATCATCAATGTTTGTGTGCCTAATAACAGAACAACAAAATAAACAAAACAAAGAAATAGATAAATTCACAACGACTTGTTGAGTTTAACAGAATTTTTGCATAATTGACAGAACAACTGAAAAAAAATCAGTGCAGAAAAAGAAGATGTAAATGACACTATCTCCTACAAGACTTTAGCTGATGATTAAAGAACACTACACTCAACAATTGTGCAGTCATAAGCAACAGCCCCAAGGTCCTAAAACCATCAAGTCACATCACACACGATTGTGTCTTTCTACAACGTTACATGGTTTATTCAACACTGGAAGGTTATAGCACACAGGAAATTATTAGGAAAATCTGTAAGTGAAGTTAAGCTAGTTTGGGGTGCTGGGTGGCTGCTTTGCCAAAGCCAATTAGCTATGAATGAGCATCAAACGATGCACTTCACACTAACAATTCTAACTACCAATTCTAACTAGACTAACATTTCTACAATTAAGTTGAATAAGTATTTAGACAATATACAAGTACTATTATTTGAGCTCTTCAAATACTTAGTAAATAACAAGATACAAACAAGCAGGGGGGAGGGAAATAATGAACCAAGTCCAGGAATGGAAGAGGAGATTCTTTTCTTTTTCTTTGTTTTTTTTTTTTGCGGCACCGGGGATTGAACCCAGGGGCATTCTACCTCCGCGCTACACCCCCAGTCCTATTTTTTATACTTTATTTTGAAACCGGGTCTCACGAAGTTGCAGAGGGCCTCACTAAGTAGAGAGAGAGATAAACAGGGAGAGAGAGAGAGAGAAAGAGAGCTGAGGCTGGCTGCGAACCCGGATCCTCCGGTCTCTGCCTCCCAAAGTGCTGGGATTACAAG
>PVJS01048181.1:0-15151 GCA_004027185.1 Glis glis
AAAATAAAGTATAAAAAATAGGGCCGGGGGTGTAGCTCGGAGGTAGAACACCCCTGGGTTCAATCCCTGGTACCGCAAAAAAAAAAAAAAATAGAGCCGGGCATGTTGGTACACTCTTGTAATCCCAGTACTTGGGAGGCGGAGACAGGAGGATCTGGGTTTGTGGCCAGCCTCAGTTACTTAGTGAGGCCCTCCACAACTTAGCAAGACCCTGTTTCAAAATAAAGAATAAAAAATAGGGCTGGGGCTGTAACTCGGAGGTAGAATGCCCCTGGGTTCAATCCCCAGTTCTGCAAATAAACAAACAAACAAACAAACAAACTAGACTTAAGCCAGGATAACAGTGTGTGTAAAGGCCCTGAGATTGATGAAAGCAAGACGTGATGCGTGGCCAATGGGGTCCTGCCAACAGTGGTGAGAAGCTGAGATCCTCTTCCAAAGGGGGTTCAGGGTCGCAGCCTTGTTAGGACCTGGGCAGGAGCTGGGGGAGGACCTTCATGTCTCCTCTCCGTGCCCAGACGGTGATCGTCGGCTCCTACTTGATTGCACATGGCTTCTTCAGCGTCTATGGCATGTGTGTGGACACGCTGTTCCTCTGCTTCTGTGAGTGACCCCTGACCCCAGCCATTGTAGGGCCCTGACTCCTTTCTCCCCACTGGGCTCGTCTCCCGCCAAGGGAGCCTCGTGGTCACCGCCCGGGCCCCAGCTTGCCCGGGCCCCGGCTGTCCCCTGTCCCAGGGCCCCAGCATGCCTTCCCGCTTCTTCAGGGGTGTGCAGGTGCAGCCGCTCGGTCCTCTGGTTCTGCAGGTCCCCGGCCCCGCTGTAGCTGGATCCTGTCCCCGGGCCCCTGGCTTCCGAGTTTCTGGCTCTGGTGGGGGAACCGTGGCTGCCACTAACTCTGGTCTCTCCATCTGTGTGTTTTTGTTTTGTTTTTTCTCTCCCTCTCCTCCATGCCTGCTGGTCTCCCTGTTCTTTCCCTGCCTCCCCTCCCCTTTCCTTTCCTGACCACCCCATTCCCCTGCCGGCTCCTGGGGCCCAGGTGAGGATCTTGAGAGGAATGACGGCTCTCAGGAGCGACCCTACTTCATGTCGCCCGAGCTGAGAGACATCCTGTTAAAGGGGAGTGCGGAGGAGGGCCAGCGGGAGGAAGTCGAGGAGTAGAGTGAGGGAGACTGGGGTGCATGCGGGGCGCCGCCGCGAGTGTGGGGATCGCGTGGTCCCCTCCCCGTTGGTCCTAGTGTGTCTTGCTTTCTAACCCTCTGAGGCTTCTCTGTGGCCCGTTCCCTTGCCCTGTCCCCGAGGCCCCCGCCCCGGGCTCCCACTCACATCCCCACTCTGGGGCCTCTCTCCTCTCCGCAGTGGAGGATCTGGAGAGAAACGACGGGTCTGCAGAGAGGCCTTACTTCATGTCGTCTACCCTCAAGAAACTCCTGAACAAGACGAACAAGAAGACGGCAGAGTCCTAAAGGCCCGGGCTCCCTGCCACACCCGAAGCCCTGCCACTGCCTGTGCCCTGCCTTGTGATCCAGTCACCGCCACTTTCCGGGGACCTGAGGACTTGGGGCATCTCCTTCCTCTGCCAACAGGGCTCTCGGAGTTTGCACAGAAGCCCCGCAGGACTGCTGTGACAGGAGTCACTCCAGGGTGGGGGACAGACCCCGTGGAGCCTATCGACGTCTGGGATGGGAGGTGGCGGGACCTCTGCAGGCCACTTCCTGCTTCTTGTCCCCTTCTTAGACCACAGTGGGACAGACGATGAGAAGGACTGACTGTATCTGAGGGCAGCCCGCCGCCACAGTGAACTCCAGTTCCAAGGTCTCTGGGCCAGGATGGAGCCCGCCTCCACGGCTCAACAGTGGACTGCAGGGCCGCGGGGTGCATCTCTTTATTATTTTTTAACCTGGACATGCATTAAAAGGTCTATTAGCTTTCATTCCATCTGTCTCCACAGCTGGGGTGGAGCTGCCAGGGAGTGCCTTCTTTTGTCCCTGTCCCCACCCGCCATGGCCGGCTGGGACTCTGTGCACCCAGGTGGGGCGTGAGGTTGTGGGGGGACCCGGGCTGTGGGAGGAGAGTGAGCGGATGGTTGGGAGTTCCTGGAGGAGATGCTAATGGCTGTTTAATAGAAACCTGCTGGCTGGAGCCTGGGGCCCCTGTCTCCCCTCCCTCTGCCAGTTGAAACTACTTTGGAAGAGAGAAAAGAAACTGAATCCACCCAAGGGACGATTTCAGGGGACCAAGGTGGGGAGAGGGGGAAGTAGATGCCCTGGGCCAAAGGGGCCCCTATGCCCTGTCACCTCACACCGTGGGGATCCTTTTGCCAAACTCTTGAACTCAGGGGACCTGGTTGCCTGGTTCTCCCTTCGCCCACCACATCCCCAGCACCCCAACCTCACACCCAGGCCTCTACCCATCAGCACTTCCCGGGGACCCTGGAGAGGGAGGATCCCCAGCCTGGGGTCTTGAGCCCTGCCAGCCTGGTCCTGTCCTCTAGCCCTATGCATATGTTAACTGCATTCCAACCTCTAATAAAGTGCCTATTGTACAGGTTCCCAGGCCCGGAGTGTTTGTGGGATGCGTGGGCGTCTAGGAGGGGAGAGCGCTCTGGAAGGAGGGGCCGGAAACCCACTGTCTGCTGGCCCCATCTCCGCCCCAAATACCAACAACCAGGCAGCTCGAGTTTCCCCCCCTAGGCGCCTGGCGAACAAACGGCCTCTTTTGGGCTCTGATGCCTGAAGTCCAGAAGGCAGCCTCCTCCCGCCCACCGCCTGGGTCACATCGGCGGGCACAGCGGCCCCTCACCTGAGGCCCCAGTCTGGCCCAGCAGCTGTGGGTCGCCGTTTCTTGCAGGCTCGCTGCTGCCCCCTGGTGTCAGCGGTTGTCCAGTTGGGCAGCGGCGGCAGCTCTTTCTACTCCTTCGTTTCCCTTTTCCTTCTTCCTTTTTTTTTTTAATGGGGATTGAACCCAGGGGCATTCTACCTCTGAGCTACACCCCCAGCCCTTTAAAAGAATTTTTTTTTGTTTTGAAATAGGGTCTCAGGTTGCTGAAAGTCTTGCTACATTGCTGAGGCTGGCCTCGAACCTGCGATCCTCCTGTCATAGCCTCCCAAGTACTGGTGGTACTGGGGATTGAACTCAGGGGCCTTCTACCTCCGAGTTACACTCCCTGCCCCCTTTTTTGAAATAGGGTCTCGTTGGCAGCCAAAATAGCTCAGTTGAGAGTGCGTTAGACTGAAATCGTGTCTCACAGCCAGGTGTGGCACATGCTTGTGATCTCAGTACTTGGGAGGCTGAGACAGGAGGATGGCAGGTTGAGAGCCATCCTCAGCAACTTAGTGAGGCTCTCAGCAACTTAGGGAGACCTTGTTTCCAAATAAAAAATAAAATAGATCTGGGGATGTAGCCTGGGAGTAGAAGGGCCCTGGGTTCAATCCCTAGGACCACACACACACACACACCAAAAAAAGAGAAAAAAAAAAAAAAGAAATAGGGTCTCATTAGATTGCTGAGAGTCTCACTAAGTTGCTGAGGCTGGCTGAGAACCTGTGATCCTCTTGTCTCAGCCTCCCGAGCACTGGGATTACAGGCGTGCACCACTGCCTGGCTCCGAGATGCAATGAAATATATTTGGCATGTGTGGTTGAATCCTCACATGTGGAATCCATGGATATGGAGGATAAACTGTAATTTATTTGTATTTTGCAATTGTCAGCCTCCCCAGCCAGAATTTGCCTCAACGACTTTGCCTTGTGTTTCCACAGTCTCCCAGGATAGGGCAGGGTGCCTGATGTACAGCAGACATGCTGCGTTTGTGGCACATGCCTGTAATCCCAGTATTTCAGAGGTTGAGACAGGAGGTTTGTAGGTTCAAGGTCAGCCTCAGCGTCTTAGGGAGACCTTCAGCATCTTAGTGTGATATGTTTCAAAATAAAATAGGGCTGGGGCAGCCGGGTGTGGTGGCACACGCTTGTAACCCCAGTACTTGGGAGGCTGAGACCGGAGGATCGCAGGTTTGGGCCAGCCTCAGCTACTTAGTGAGGCCCTCTGCAACTTAGTGAGACCCTGTTTCAAAATAAAGGACAAAAAATAGGGCTGGGGGTGCAGCTCGGAGGTAGAACGCCCCTGGGCTCAACCTCCAGTACCACATACACAAAAAAAATGTAGCTCAGTTGCAGAATGCCTCTGAGTTCAATCCCTAGTGCTTTTCCCCCAAAATGTAGAGGAGGCTTGGAGCATTGCCAGGCCCTGAGGGAAGCGATTGCTACTGGAATATCAGAATTCACCTGCATCTAAGCTCCCTGTCTCTTATGTATTCAAAGCCCGCGGACTGCTGTGTGCAAGGGCAGAGCCCGGGGTGGCAGGAGAGAGGCTACTGCCCCCATCCAGTCAAATGCTGAGTCGAGTGGACTGTATTCAGGCAGATACAGTGAATATTATAAAAAAGTGTTCAGATTTTGAATATAATTTGAAGATGGAGTCGACTTGATTGCTTACACGTGGAGTGAAAGAAAGCAGGGAGCCGGGCGTGGTGGCGCACGCTTGTAATCCCAGTACTTTGGGAGGCAGAGACCGGAGGATCCAGGTTCACGGCCAGCCTCAGCTCGCTCTCTCTCTCTCTCTCTACCTAGTGAGGCCCTACTGCAACTTTGTGAGACCTGGTTTCAAAATAAAGTAAAAAAAATAGGGCCGGGGGTGTAGCGCGGAGGTAGAACTCCTCTGGGTTCAATTCCCAGTACCGCAAAAAAAAAAAAAAAAAAAAAAAAAAAAAAAAGAAAGCAGGGAGCCAGAGATGCCCTGGAAGGGCAAAATGCAGGCGAGGGCGCCATATCAGAAAATGTCCTGCAGAGGGCGCCTGCCGCCTGATCTCATCGTGGGCTCTGGAGTGCGAATTACACCTTTCTTTTTCCTTTTCTTTCTTTCTTTTTTCTTTTTCTTTTTTTTTTTTTTTGCAGTACTGAGGATTGAACCCAGGGGCATTCTACCTCTGAGTTACACCCCCAGCCCTATTTTTTATTCTTTATTTTTGAAACAGGGTCTCACTAAATTGCTGATGGCCTCCCCAAGCAGCTGAGGCTGGCCACGAATTTGAAATCCTCTGGTCTCAGCCTCTCAAGTACTGGGATTACAAGCCTGCACCACGACGCCTGGCTCGAATTACATCTTTCTATTGTCGCGCTGAAAATTCCTTGAGGAGAGGTTGGGGGTGCATTGCATTGCACTAGCAACACGGTCTGGAGCCCAAGGGTTGCCCGCTGAAGAAGAGTAGCCCACACTATGGGCTGTAAAAGTTCACAAAGCAGAGGTAAGGGTGAAATAAAAAAACACCCCAAACCCTAATAATCCTGCGTGGTGGCGCATAGGTCCCAAGACATTGTGCGAGGCCCTATTTCAAAATTAAAAATAAGCCGGGCGTGGTGGCACACGCTTGTAATCCCAGTACTTTGGGAGGCGGAGACCAGAGGATCTGGGTTCGCGGCCAGCCTCAGCTCTCTCTCTCTCTCTCTCTCTCTCTACTTAGTGAGGCCCTCCGCAACTTCGTGAGACCCAGTTTCAAAATAAAGCATAAAAAATAGGGCCGGGGGTGTAGCGCAGAGGTAGAATGCCCCTGGGTTCAATCGCCGGTGCTGCAAAAAAAAAAAAAAAAAAATTAAAAATAAAATAGTGTTCGAGGGTGTAGCTCAGAAGTAAAAAGTCCCTGGGTTTGCCGGGTGTGGCTAACCCTTGCTAAATTGCGGAGGCTGGTCACAAACCTGCAATCCTCTTGTCTCAGCCTCCTAAGTACCAGGATTACAGGTGTGCAACACCACACCCAGCTTTTTTTTTTTTTTTGCAGTACTAGGGATTAATCCCAGTGCCTCACATTTGTTCTACCACTGAGCTACATCCCCCCCCCCCTTTTTTTGAGACGGGTTTCACTAAATAGTCCACTTGCCCAGGCTGGTCTTGAACTTGTGATACTCCTGCCTCAGCTTCCTGAAGAGCTGGGATTACAGGTGTGCACTATCATCCCCAACTTCAAGATTCTTTTGTGTTTGTGTTTGGGGGGGGTACTGGGGATGGAACCCAGGGGTATTCTACCTCTGACTTCCACCCCCCTCCCCCACCCTTTTAATTTTGAAACGGGGTCTTGGAAAATTACTGTGCATTGGCCCTGAACCTGCCATCCTTTTTTGCAGTACTGGGGATTGAACCCTGGGGCATTCTACCTCTGAGCTACACCCCCAGCCCTATTTTATTCTTATTTCAAAACAGGGTTTCGCTAGGTTGCTGAGTCTCACTACTTGCTGAGGCTGTCCTTGAACCTGCAATCCTCCTGTCTCAGCCTCCCAAGTTCTGGGATAACAAGCATGTGCCACCACGCCTGGCCCCGTCCCCTTTTTTTTTTTTTTTTTTTGCGGTTACCAGGGATTGAACCCAGGGGCATTCTACCTTGGCGCTACACCCCCGGCCCTATTTTTTTTTATACTTTATTTTGAAACCGGGTCTCATGAAGTTGCAGAGGGCCTCACTAGGTAGAGAGAGACAGGGAGAGAGATAGAGAGCTGGGGCTGGCCGCGAACCCGGATCCTCCGTTCTCCGCCTCCCAAAGTACTGGGATTACAAGCGTGCGCCACCACGCCCGGCACCGGTCCCCTTTTTGAAAGAGAGTTTTGCTAAATAGCTGAGGCTGTCCTGGAACCTGAGATCCTCCAGTCTCAGCCTCCCAAGTACTGGGTGAGTCCCACCACATCTGGTTTATAGTGTTGTGAGGTAGCATCCCAATCAGGACCAATCAGACCACCAAAAGTGTTAATTGAGAGTCTTTATTACCAGCCGACTGGGACTATACAGGGCATAAGACCGAAGTGCAGTGTAGGACTGTTCTTTAGCATGTCTTATATATAGAAAAAAATCAATAGCTCAGGGTGAAAAGTTCAGGTTCCCATAACAGGGATGGGAAGCCTCCAACAGTTTTCGTAGCGGTAGAGCAAGCAAGCATAAGGAACTAAAGGAACTACAGAAGCAAAAATAAGCTGTTAGCCCAGTAACAATGACACCATAACAGTAACACAATGTTCAATAACAATGACACCATAACAGTAACACAATATTGCCACCCATTACCCTGCCAACATCCTGGTTTGATTTTTCCAAGGCCAACTTCCCTGGTTTAGGGCCAGGTTGGGGCCATGCGAGGTAACAATATGGAGTCACTCTAGCTAACAAGTTACTCTGGCTAACAAGCTCTAACTAAGCATCATCACAATAGGATCTATTAAAAACCCTAAGATTGGTGTGGTGGCGCATGCCTGTTGAAAGCCAGCATCAGCAACTTAAGGAGACACTGTTTCAAAACAAAAAATAAAAAGGGCTGGGGGTATAGCTCAGAGGTAGAATGCTCCTGGGTTCAATCACCAGTACCACACACAAAATATCCGTTATTAAGCCATCTTCTTTGTTTTCCTAAGTCTTGAAAATCTACTCATCTTTTTCAGAAAGTAAGCACGTTTTATTTATTTTTGCAGGACTGAGGATTGAACTCGGGCATTCTACCTCCAAGCTACACTCCCAGACCTACTTTTTATTCTTTATTTTGAAACAAGGTCTCACTAAGTTGCTGAGGCTGCGATCCTCCTGTCTCAGCCTCCCAAGTACTGGGATTACAAGCATGCGCCACCACGCCTGACCAAGCAAACACGTTTTAAACACCTCCTCACTCGGAATCCAGGCAACGTCTGAACAGCAGTCTGGTATCTGTCAAGCAACTACACTTGCCGAGCTCCCACCGGTCCCTGTATGAGAGCGGAGCTTGGTTGAAACACCTCGTGGATTCCATACAGCGCCTGAGGCGAGTCAACGCGAGACACCACGCCGTTAAGAAGGCACTCAGCAGGGCGTGGTGGCGCACGCCGCTAATCCCGGTACTGAGAGGCTGAGACAAGAGGATCCGCAGTTCAAGGCCAGCCTCAGCAACTTAAGACTCGGTTTCAAAATAAAACATAAAAAGGGCTGAGGGTGTAGCTCAGAGGAAGAATGTCCCTGGGTTCAATACCCAATACCAAAAACAAAACAAAAAACCCGCACTGTCACGGTGCCTTTACTTAGGAGCCCGAGCCAGGTTGGATGAAAGTCCGGAGACCCAGCCGCCTCTTCTACGCACCGACGGGGAGCCCTGTAGTGAGGTCGTCTTCGTGTGTGGACCTCAGTTTCCCCGTCTGTCAAAGGGGCGTGGGCGCAGGAGGATCCCGACGAATGGCCTCCGGTCTGTGGAGGCTCCAGGCTGGGGAGGCCGGCCGGGCTCTACACCGAGGAAGGTTTTCGGAACCAATGAACTGGGGAGGTCACAGGCGCGGGTCCCGGCCCGAGAGTTACAGCAACGGGGAACTCGGCCGCCGCTCCTCCCCACCGAGCAGAAGACGGGAGGAGCGCGCCGAACGCCCTCCACTGGAGGCTGAAGCCCGGGTGGACAGACATCCCCAACTAACACACATGCCAACCTCTTCGAGCCGTTTCCGCCAACGTCCTCCGGCCACAGGGGTAAGATGTCGGCAGCGCAGGCGCAGGAATACCCCGCCCCTCGACGTGACTCACGCCGTAACGGCCGCGCAAAAACCGCCATTGAGAAAGAAGCGGCGATCTGGTCACGTGACAGAAACCTACCAATAGGGAAACAGGAAGACGCAAAAGGCCTTGTCACGTGGCGAAGGCGGCCTCAGCACTTGCCAGTGTCACGTGACCAAACTAAAGCGGTCGAGGGGGAGGACCGGCTATGGCTGACACGTGACCCAGCACGCAGCGAGTACGTGCCTGTCACGTGACGGGGACACGCCCCCCCCTTCCTCTTCTCTCCTCCCTCCGGCTCCGACTGGGCGTGCGTCGAGTGGCAGCGCGACGTCGAGGGGGCGGGACCTCATGCAGTCACGTGGCCCGCACCTCCCTGGCGCGCGCCCGCCAGCCCGCTTGCTCGCCCCCGGCCCCAGCTCCTCCTCCTCTTCTCGCCATTGCAGTTGGACTCGGCAGCCCGGCGCGCACCGCGTGGCTCTAGAGGGGTGACGCCGGTGGGCTGTGGCAGGAGGTCGGCGGCGGCGGCTGCGGTCGGGGAAGGGGACGCCGACAAGGTAAGCGTCAATGTGGCGGCGGCCGGGCCCGCTCCCGCCTCTGCCCCTCCCCCCGTCCGTTCTCCCTCCCAGCGTGGTCCCGGTGGAGGGGTCGCGGTGACAAGACCGTTGGCGCCCCGCGCTCCTGGCCTGCGCTCGGTCCCAGCGGCCGGGCCTCCCACTCCCTCCTCCCTCGCAGGTCCCGCTCCCGCGCTCGGCCGTTACTCTCCCCCATTGTGCCGAGGAAACAAAATGGCGGCGGCGGCGGCGGCGGCGAGGGCCCGGTGCGCGCGCATCCGCTCCCCCCTGCGTGGCCCCTCAGCCCGCCGCGGCGCCTCGCGAGGGGGTGCGCGCGCCGGACCCCGGCCGCCGCCTCCCTGGAGCCCGGCTTTGTCTGTTGCTGCGCCCGGCGCACGCGCGCACGTGCCTGTAGCACACACCCCCTCCGGCCCGAGCATCCCCGCGGGCGCCGCAGGGACGACCCCTTACCTCGCTCCCTCCTCGTCTTTGTCCCGGTCCCTCCCTGGCTTTCTGGAGCGTCCCAGGTTCCCAAGGCGGGAAACTTGGCCTTCTTTGTCCTCGCCGGGCGTGGAGAGACGGACCCCCCTCCCTGGCAACCCCATCCCCTAGGCCGATTACGGAGGAAGCTTTTGTAGGACAGTCAGGTTCCAAATCGCCGGTCCGCAGGCCTCTCGCCGATGAAGATCCGAACTTGGGAGGGCTTTTCTTGTCTTTACATCAGGTGGCTTTCATTGATGTTGGATGTTTGCAGATTGTTTAGGACGAGCATCCTTCCTCCAAACGCTGGTGTGGTGTGCTATTTAGCGGTAGTGTAATTTTTAAGGTTGGGACCCCAGGGTGGATGCTTTAAGTAAGACCTTTTCTTCCTTTATTTCTTCAAGTAGTTGGGTGATTGAGATTCTTGAGGATACTCATGAAGTTCTGCCCCCGGCCCACTCCCCATAAGATGATCTGCAGGTTCTTTCCCTGTTCACTGTCGGTGTTTGGGGAGTGTAAACCAGCTCTTCCCAGTACTTCCAAAATTGCTTGCAAGTTGCTGCTTAGGGAACAGGACGGATCAGCAAGGAAGCATCAGTTTTGGTGATTGGCCTCTATTTTTTTCTGGATTCAGGTATTTTAGTGATTCTGAATCTCTGGTTGTTCAAGACTCCTTTCTTAAATGAGTTGTGTGATGGCATATTTGGGGTCCACAGGAAAATGAGAAGTGCAACATAGGGTTCACATTTGGAACTTCACCCTCTCCCTCAGGTGTTTGTGGTTGGGAACTTCCCCTCTGTGGCTCACAGTGCTGCCGCTCCACCTCGTGTGTGGTCTCCAGGAATGGAGCGGACAGCAGCCACTAAGACTGAATGAAGTGGGGAACCAGAGCCTCATTCACGGGTGGAAAGGGGAAGGGAAAGGCCCCAGGACGCCGGCAGGTGCTCTGACCCTATCCCCTGTGCTGGGGTTTTGCCTCTCAGTCATCCCTTGGCTGTGTGGGTGGCTCCTGGCCCTTTAGTTTGTGAATAGAATCTGCAGGACCTGCTGTTGTGTGGAGTATTCTATAGTTCAGATTGGAGGCTGGTGATGATTGTCAGGCTTGGCCTTGCCAGCACAGGACACTGATTTATCAGTCTCTGTATCTTCTAAGAGCTTGGACCAGCCTTTCTGGAGCGGAAAGGTGCTTTAATTTGCAGTTTTTATTTCTCTTGATGGAACTTGTTTAGTACTTATGAGCAAACATTTCCTTAGCTGCTCCTAGTATTCTTAGAGTTCTGCAGGCTTATATTCCTGAGAGTGAAGAATCTAAGGCTGTTGCTTCTTCTTTTTTTCCTTTTGAAGTATGGGGGGGTTGAACCCAGGACCTCACAGCTAGACAAGCGCTGTACTGCTGGGTTACATCCAGCCCCTGATTTTTCTTAAATTCTTTCTGTCAGGGAGGATCCGGGTTCGCCGCCAGCCTCAGCTACTTAGTGAGGCCCTCCATAGTGAGCCCCTGTTTTGAAATAAAGAATAAAAAATAGGGCTGGGGTTGTAGCCCGGAGGTAGAATGCCCCTGGGTTCCAGCCCCCGTACCACACAAAAAAAAATTCTGTCAGTTGAGTGTGGTGGCACAAGGATCACAGGTTCTAGGCCAGCCTCAGCAACTTAGCAAGGCCCTCAGCAACTGAATGAGACCCTGTTTCAAACTAAAAAAGTAAAATAGGGCCGGGGGTATTGTGTAGCTCAGAGGTACAATGCCCCTGGGATCAATCCCCAGTACCGCACACAAGAAAAATTCTGTCAAAACCACATTGATGGAGCCGTGCGTGGTGGCACACACCTTTAATCCCAGCGTTTGGGAGGCAGAGACAGGAGGATTTCATGATCACACTTAGCAACTTAGTGAGGCTCTGTTTTAAAATAAATCAAAAGGACGGCAGTGGGGAGAACTCAGGTAGAATGCCCCCGGGTTCCATCCTCAGTCCAAACAAGCACACTTGACAAGAGCAGCTGCTAAGGCCTGGATCTCTCAGTTGTGCTCTCGGGGATCCCTGGATAAGGCCTCCAGGTAGGTCCAGGTAGAGTCAGTGCTAGGGAAAGCCTTCTATAAGTTGGCCTCTTTCCTTTGAGTAACAGTAGGCAGCCTCTTGTTGATCTCTAGGCTTTAGCAAGATGTGGGAATTGGAAATGTTTTTCCGAAAAAGGCTTTCTTTTTTCTTGTGGCACTGAGGATTGAACCCAGGGGCATTTTATCTCTGATCTACACCCCCAGGCTTATTTTATTTTTATTTTGAAACAGGATCTCACTAAATTGAGAGTCTCACTACTTGCTGAGGCTGTCCTCGAACCTGCAATCCTCCTGTCTCAGCCTCCCAAGTACTGAGATCACAAGCATTCACCACCATGCCCAACCCCGAAAAAGGCTTTCGAAGCTTTCTCTGGTCTGAGCTCCTACCTCTTTCACCCTCCTTTGGGTGCCTGCCTATCTATCACCCACCATTCATGGCCTAAGGGGGGAGGGATTTCTTTCTCCAACAAACTTGGGTTATACCACTTGGATTTGCAATCTTGCTACATTTTGTCAGCAAGTTAAATGTACCTTACTTAAAGATGGGTAGCCAGGGGTGATGGTACACACTGTAATCCCAGTAATTGGGAGGCTGAGACAGAATAGCAGAATCAAGACCAGCCTCAGCAACTTAGTAAGGCTCTTCAGCATAATGAGACCTTGTTTCTATCTGTCTGTCTTGGTACTGGGGATTGAACCCATGGGCATTCTACCTCCTAGCTACACCCCCCAACCCTATTTTATTTTATTTTTTTTGTGGTACTGGGGGTGGAATCCAGGAGCCTTCTACTTCCAGACTATACCCCAGCCCTATTTTATTTTTTATTATTTTTTCATGGTGCTGGGGATTGAATCCAGGGGCATTCTACCTCCGAGCTATATCCTTATCCCTATTTTATTTTTATTTTGAAGCAGGGTCTTCCTAGGTTGGTGAGAATCTCACTACTTACTGAGGCTGTCCTTGAACCTGCGATCCTCTTGTCTCAGCCTTCTATTGTTTTTTATTTTGAAACAGGGTTTCGCTAAGTTGCTGAGAGCCTCACCAAGTTGCTGAGGCTGACTTCAAACCTGTAGTCATCCTGTCTCAGCCTCCCAAGTACTGGGATTACAGGTGTGAGCCATCATGCCCGGCTCTTGCTAGGTAGCTTGAGGCTGTCCTCGAACCTGGGATCCTCCTGTCTCAGCCTCCCAAGTACTAGGATTACAAGCATGTGCCTGAGACCTTGTTTCAAAACAAAAACTATAAAAAGAGCTGGGAGCATAGCTCAGAGATAGAACACCCTGGATTCAATCCCCAGTACCACACACACACAGACAGCAATGTCATCTAGTATTAGCATGGGTGGCCCATGAATTTGTAACACTTTGATTTGAATCTTGCTTTGAACCTTGGCAGGGAGTAGGGTTTTCTATTCTAGGTTCTTTTTTCTTTTCTTTTTTTTTTTTTTGTGGTACCAGGGATGGAACCCAGGGGCGTTCTACCTCTGAGCTACACCCCCGGCCCTATTTTTTAACCTTTATTTTGAAACCGGGTCTCACGAAGTTGCGGAGGGCCTCATTAAGTAGCTGAGGCTGGCCGCGAACCTGGATCCTCCAGTCTCCGCTTCCCAAGTACTGGGATTACAAGCGTGCGCCACCACGCCCGGCATGGGTTTTCTAGGTTCTATACATACATACATACATACATACATACATATGGTGCTTTTTGTTTTTGTTTTTTGGTGCTGAGGATTGAACCCAGGGGTGTTCATTCTGTTTCCAAGCTACACCCCCAACCCGTTTTTTCTTTCTTTTTTTGTGGTACTAGGGATTGAACCCAGGGGCTTAATACTTCTGAGCTGCACCACCAGCCCCATTTTATTTTTATTTTGAAACAGGGTCTTGCTTGGTCGATGAGTCTCGCTACTTGGTGAAACTGTCCTTGAACCTGCAAGCCTCCTGTCTCAGCCTCTCAAGGCTTTCACTCCTGGCTTTTTTTTTTTTTTTTTTTTGGTGGTAGTGGGGCATTAGGAATTGAGCGGCATTATATCACTGTGTTAGATTCCCAGTCCTGTTTTTTGGTACTAGGGATTAAACCCAGGGGCATTCTACCTCCTAAATACACTCTTAAGCCCTTTTTATTTGGAAACAGGGTCTCCCTAAGTTGCTGAGGCCGGTCTTAAACCTGCGGTCCTCTGGCTGTTCTTTATTTTGAAATGGTCTCACTAAGTTAAGGTATGTTGGCCTTGAAGCTGTGATCCTCCTGTCTCACCCTCCCAAGTACTGGGATTACTGGCCTGAGCCACCATGCTTGGTTAGTGTGCTCATTTGTGTGTGTGTTGGGAGGGGGCACTGGGGATTGAACCCAGGGACATTCTACCTCCTAGATACACCCCAGGCCCAATTTTATTTTTTGTTTTGAAACAGGGTCTTGCTAGGTTGATGAGCATCTTGCTACATTGCTCAGGCTGTTCTCCAAACTGGGATCCTCCTGTATCAGCCTCCCAAGTACTAGGATTATAGGCATGTGCCACTGTGCCAGGCTAGTGTACTCTTTTTTTTTTTTTTTTTTTTTTTTGCAGTACTGGGGATTGAACCCAGGGGCATTCTACCTGTGAGCTACACCCCCAGCCTTATTTTCTATTCTTTATTTTGAAACAGGGTCTCACAAAGTTGCGGAGGGCCTAAGTAGCTGAGGCTGGCCAAGAACCTGGGTCATCCCGTCTCAACCTCCCAAGTACTGGGATTACAAGCGCGCGCCTCCTCACCTGGCTTATTCTTTATTTTGAAATAGAGTCTCACTAAGTTGCGGAGGATCTCACTAAGTAGCTAGGACCGGCTGCGAACCTGCCATACTATCTCAGCCTCCCAAGTACTGAGATTACAAGCATATGCCACCACACCCGGCTTTTTTTTTTTTTTTTTTCTTGGTACTGGAGGTTGAACCCAGAGACATTCTCCCTCTGAGCTACACCCCAGCCCGATTTTATTTCTTTTTTTTGTTTGTTTGTTTGTTTTTTTTGTGGTACCTGGGATTGAACCCAGGGGCCTTCTACCTCCGAGCTACACCCCCGGGCCTATTTTTTATACTTTATTTTGAAACTGGGTCTCACGAAGTTGCGGAGGGCCTCACTTAGTAGTTGAGGTTGGCCGCGAACCCGGATCCTCCGATCTCTGCCTCCCAAGTACTGGGATTACAAGCGTGTACCACCACGCCCGGCGTTATTTCTTATTTGGAAACAGGATTTTGTTAGGTTGCTGAGGGCTTTGCTAAGTTGCAGAGGCTGACTTTAACCTCTGATCTTCCTGTCTCAGCTTCCCAAGTACTGGGATTACAAGTATGCCCCCATCACACCAGGCTAGTGTACTGGTTTTTTTTTTGTTTTTTTTTTTTTGCGGCCCTGGGGATTGAACGCAGGGGCATTCTACCTCTGAGCTATACCCCCAGCCCTGTTTTTTTTTCCTTTTTTTTTTTTTTTTTTTGCGGTACTGGGGATTGAACCCAGGGCCATTCTACCTCCGAGCTACGCCCCCAGCCCTATTT
>PVJS01048182.1:0-15152 GCA_004027185.1 Glis glis
CAAAAAAAAAAAAAAAAAAAAAAAGAATAGTCTAGATGATTAAATCATGTCAGATTGCCTAAATTTTGGAGATTTCAAATTTTGGCCAGGCCAATGACTCTTTGCTTTGGTTTTAACCTCTGTAATAGCTGCATATCAAGGTTGCAGTGTTATAATAGTTCAGATTTATAATCAGTAGGATCTTAAAGAAAGCTTATCTAGCAGAGCATGGTGGTGCATACCTGTGATCCCAGTACTTGGGAGGCTGAGACAGGAGGATAATGGCAGGTTCAAGATTAGTCGCAGCAACTTAGCAAGACTCTCAGCATCCTAGTGAGACCCTGTTTCAAACAACAACAACAACAACAACAAAAACATTTTAAAAAGGGCTGGGGGTGTAACTTGGAGGTAGAATACCTCTGGGTTCAACCCCTAGTACCACAAAAAAGAAAGAAAGAGAGAGAGAGGGAGGGAGGGAGGGAGAGGGGAAGGAAGGAAGGAGGGAAGGAAGGAAGGAAGGAAGCAAGCTTATTTATGTCCGTGTAGCACACTGCTGCATATACCAGTTGTGAAAGCATCTTCAGTACCATTATTCTGTATTAAGAACTTAATGACTAAATACCACTGCAATGACTTTGGGCCACCTGATTTTTCACTGGGGGAGGGTTTTTGTTCGTCATCTTAAATCTCAGAGGACTTTGGCTTTGGCTTATAAGAAAGGCTTGTATCTTCCTATATTAATTCAATTTCCTTGAAAATTTTAGGCTTACATTATTCACTCTCTCTTTAGGATTTCCACAAAAAAGATTTTTTTTAAAGAAAATTAGAGACTGTTGAAAAGGAGAACCTTGAGAGTGGTTGTTTTGTACAGTGACTGAGAACATTACTTGGGTGCTCATCACATGAGGGACATTTGAGAGAATGAATCAAGGGACATTTTTGAACACAGAACACCCAAGAGGCAGCTAAAGTATCATGTCCTAAAACTCAATTCATGAGAAATTACCATTTTCAGATGATAAGGTCAATGCGCAGGGAAACTGTCTCATTCCGTTTATGCCTTTCCCTAAAGTAATCAGCACACCCTGGATCACGTTTCTATAGAGTGTAAGAAAAGATAAACTTTATCCAACAAATTTATCTTCACCCATTCTAAACACGAAATAAAACTGCAGTTTTAGGAATCATTTCGAGATTTAGGAACAGTTTCAAGTTTGAAAACTTCCATTTCCTACATCGATGCAATATAAATGCAGAGAACAGCTCAATGCACCTTTGAGGGAAAGAAAACTATGAAATAACTATCAAATAACGCTGTGCAGAAGGTGTTCCGAGGCGTCTCTGTTGATGGAGCACAAACCTCCCAGCTTCAATGGCCACACTATTCTTCTCAAGCAACAAGAAGTCAGGAATGCAATTAAAATTTAAAGACTTCAAAAGATCTATGCCTCTCTTGAGTAGCATACGCACAAATATTATAGGATTTTTCTTCCTCTCCCTACCTGACGTCTTCTACAAATTGTTCTAGTCGAGAATTTTTTATCTAACAAAGGAAAAATGACAGGTTTCCCCCTATCACTTCTATATAATTGACCTGTGAAGATCACTTTGTACTATGATGTATAAGAGAATGACTAGGACTTCTGTTAGCTTTGGCTGGTTAGCTTATTAACTATTGATCTATCAAAAGCCCTGTGGACTGTGTCACCAAGAGAAACCAGAAATGATGAATAAAATATAAGTGAAAACAAAACAGTTGCTTGAAAGAGTCAGAGGACAGCCAGGGGAGCCAATCCTTGAGGGACCAAGTGCAGAAAACGCACGAAGGTGACGCTTACTCTAGTTCCTTTAAGTCATTTATTGATTCCTGAGCAGCACCAACCGCAGTGCTGAGCAGAACATGGCTCAGCTTTTGGTGATCTCAGAGGTTTTAGAAGATAAAAATGGGAACTCAGATTTATAAAAGCAAATGGGACTTGAGGTGCCAAGATCCTGAACAGCATTGAACCAGAGAGGTGAGAGTCCCAACACTTAATGTTGCTTTTCCTCTTGAAGACTCCACCAGTTCCTACTCTGCACGGATGAGAGGACAGAAATGAAATAAAAATAGCACTTTCAGTAGTCTCATCTGGCAAAAGACCTAAAAGTTTGAGTTCATAGCTGACCAAGAAGGAGGATCTCTACTAATCACTCTAGGCATCCACTTTTGGCACAATAAACCCTGGGAATAAGGAAAAACTAAAATGGACAAAACTTGACAAAGAATGGAATTGGTCTGGAATCACCTCAGTCCATGGATCAATCTATGTCCTCCCCCAGCTGCTTGGAAAAAGAAATTATATACTTTCTTTAAGCTGAGCACAGTGGCTCACACTTGTAATCCCAGTACTTGGGAGGCTGAGATAGGAGGATTGCAGGTTCAAGACTAGCTTCCACAACGTGGAACCTCAGCAACCTAGCGAGACCCTGTTTAAAAAGTTGTGTTTGTTTGTTTTGTAAAAAGGGCTTCAAGTGTAGCTTGGAGGTAGAATTCCCCTGGGTTCAAGGTTCAATCCCTAGTAAAACACACACACACACACACACACACACACACACACACACACACACACACACGCAGAGAGAGAGAGAGAGAGAGAGAGAGAGAGAGAGCTTTCTGTAGAAAGAGTTTTATCCATAGTCCCTGATGTAAGCCAGGAGATGTCCAAATGACCAAAAACCAAGAATAGAAAAAACCCATTAGGGATAGATCTCCAGATCTGCCTATTAAAGTTTAGGATCCAGATTTGATAATAATATTGACAAACATGTTCAAAAGATACATGATATGTTGGAGAACTTGGCAGAGAAGAGGGATGTGATTTATGAAGTTAAATGGTATTTCTAGATTGGAAGGACACCTTACCAAAAATTAATAACTCAACAGATGAGTTTAAGAGCAAGTTTGATTCTGCAGAAGAGGTATTTAGTGAAGCAGAAGCTAGGTCACATAAAAATATCCAAATTAAAGAACACAGAAAATGAAAAAAAAATACAGACTGTAAAAGACATAGAGAACATAGATATGGGATCTAATATGGATATAATTGCATAGAAGAGGAAGATAGAAGGAATATGTGAAGAAATAATAGCTAATATTTCCAAAATGTGAAATATTCAAACTACTGATTCAATAAGTTCTATAAATCCAAAGAAGTCCACATATATGTAGGTGCATCATGGAAAATCACTAAAACAAGCAAACAAACAAAATAATCTTTTCCTCTTTCTTACAGGCAGAGGAAAAAAATGCTAGACCACATTCTTTATGCAGATGGAAGATACATAAAAATAAATACAAATGAAAAGGTAAACATATAAATTAGAATGAATACTGACTATATAAAACAGTGATAATGAGACTGAGATAAGGATTCCAGGTTTAAGGCCAGCCTCAGCAACTTAGCGAGACTCACAACTTACCAAGACCCTGTTTCAATATAAAAATAAATAATAAAAAGGGTTTGACATATAGCTTGGAAGTAGAATGCCTTTGGGTTCAGTCCCCAGTACCAAGAAATCCCAAATGACATTTCTTAGTTTGTAGGCTTCTTCTAGCATGTTCTGATATATGTATATTCCAACAAAACTAAAAGGAAAAATGAATTCTATAATCATAATGAAGGGCTTTGACACAATTATCTCAGGTACGATTAAAAAAGCAGACAAAAATTGATTATATAAGGATTTGAACAATGCGTTTAAGACATCTGACATAAATGCACACACAGAATAATGTGCCTCAGATTTCTGAATACATTCTATTTTCAAGTATGAATGGAGCACTTACCATCAATAAATAACCATAAAACAAGTTCAGCAAATCATATAAAATTGGACTTTGTGTTCTCTGGTCACATTAGATATTAGCTGGAATAATAAAAGGATTTCTAGGAAACCCCTACAATACTTACCTATTATGCAATATCCTTGAAATAAAAAGAAATTACAATAGAAATAAGAGCATAAATTAAACTGATGATGAAAATATGAGGTATAAAATCTTGTGGGATTCAGATGCAGCTATAAAAGAGTAATTATAGTCTTTAATTCATATATTAGAAGAAAAGACTGAAAAAATGATATAAACATCCATCTCAAGAAATTGGAAAACAATTATTTTTCAAGTAGGAGGAAAGAACCAATTGAAAGAAGTGGGAAATAACAGAAAATTGTGTGTTATAGGAAAATCCTACAAAACTAAAAGGTGTTTTTTAAAAAATATGAGCCAAATTGGTTAATTTCTAGAATAAAAGATTAAATGAAAGTACAAAGGCATGAATGATGAATGTTAGAAGTTAAAAAAAATCAGACATCACTACAGATCCTACAGGAATTAAAAATATGTAAGGTGGAAATTATGGGTAATTTTGCACCAATAAATTTGAACACTTGAAAGAAACAGATTTTCAAAACTATAACTGGCCCAAATAAAACCAAACAGAAACTGAAAATCTAAACAATACTACATCTATTAGGGAATCTAATCAATAAGTTAAAATTTTCCCATAAAAATAAAACAAAAAATAATAACAGAAGCCTAATAAGACATTCCAATCCCAAACTGTTTCATTCATTAAATATTTCAAATATTTAAGAATAAGAATATTGCATTTTACATACAATCTTTGAGAGACTAGACACAAAGAGAATATTCCCATCTTTTTTATGAAGCAAGTCTTGACACCAAAACTCAATAAGACAGTACATTAAATAACAGATTAATATTTCATAGACATAGATATAATAATCTTAAAGAAAATACTGGCAAATTTAATTACATATAAAGATTATTTTCCAACTATGAAAGGTTGGCTTATCATTAAAAAATCAATTCATGTAATCCATTATATTTTTGGGAGAAAGGAGAAAAATAATTATTTCTGTTGATTCACAGAAAACATTTTATGAAATGTAATATCTATTTATAATGAATTCTTTCAGCAACCTGGAGCTAGAAAAAAACCTAGTGGGATAAAGGGGTATTTACAAAAATATATATATAGAAAATATATACTTTATAATGTTTCCTTCAAGATAAGGATAAGGTTTTTAGCCAATGCAGTAAGGCAATAAAGTTAGACGTTACTAAGATTAGAAAGAAAGAAATAAAATCATTATTAGAAGGAAAAATAAAGCCATTAATTATCTCAAAAGGCATGAAAATACATCAAAATCTACAGAAAACTAAAGTAGTAAGTAAATTTAGCATGGACCTCAAGGCAAATACCCCCAAATTAATAGTATTTCTGAATACTAGTAATACTTAGAAAAAAATTTAAATGTACACCATCCACATAACATCTGTCTCAGTTTGGGCTGTTATAACAAAATACTAGAAACTAGGTAGTGTAAACGACAAATATTTGTTTCTCACAGTTCTGGAGCCTGGACATTTGAGACCAGGGTGCAGGCATGGCTAGCTTCTGGTAAGGCCCGCCTCTGGATGCAGGTCACTGATTTGTTGGTACATTTTTGCATGACAGAAAGAGAACTGAGGAGCTCTCTGTTGCCCCTTTTAAAAGGGCACTATTCCTATTCCTGAGCAATCCATCCTCCTGATCTAGTTACCTTCCAAAGGTCCTATCTCCAAATCCCATCACATTGGGATTAGGATTTCAACATGAATTTTGGGGACATGTAGACATTCATTTCATGATGATATAAAAATAAAAATACTTGTACTAGGACTGGTAAGAGAGCAAACTGAAATAATAATTTTACATGACAGTTTGGCACTATTTGCTAAAGTTTACATAGAATGGATACCCTTAGATACAGAATTGTAGTCATATGTAGACACCCCACCAAAACATGTGCAGAAGAATGTACATCGCATTATTATTTATAATAGTCTGTGACCTCCAAATGAAATTTTTTCCTAGGCTACTTCCGGGTTATGAAATAACATATTTTCTTTTATATGCAAATTGACTAAAATCTTACCATCTGAGGGTTTTGGGGGGTGAAAGTGGGTCAGAAAATAAGAGTCTTTCTTTTTTTCTGTCCTCCAAGATTAATGTTGTTTTTCTAGAAACAAGAAGGATAATCAATCTGACTGGAATATAGCTTGTATTCTAAGACATAGTAATTAATATAGAGAAAAAAACCCCTGTTCTCTGTTTTTTAGTCATTTGACCTCTTTTGTTTTCATACTCCTTTTAGCCTTTAAGTGCTTAAACTTTTAAGTCATCTGTTTAACATACTTTTCATTTTTTCAATTTCATTGTTGCCAAAAGATCATGTTCAGACCTATGAATGCATTGTTCTTGAAAACTATCTCAGTATGATCATAATGTTGAATAACACTATGAATAAAAATATGAAATCAGATGGGTACCGGATATTACCTATTCAGAAATTAGCAAGATCTAGTAGTACGCAGTACAAATAATCAGGCACCTTTGAAAGAGACAAAGACATAAAGACTTTGAATTTATCAGTAATTTTTAGGTTCTTTTGTACTACAAATGGAGTGTTTGCAAAAGTCACAGCTTTTCAATTTAGGAAGTTGTTTTCCTCTATTATTGTAGGTAAACACAACTTCCCATTAGTTCGCTCTGATTTTTTATGAATAGTGTCCTAATGGGACATGAGCCGGGAAGCTTATTGTAGGGGTAATGCTATTGTTGTGATTGCTCCTGCTGCTGTTATTTTTATTGTTATTTGTTCTTTAAAGACGAGTCATGGTTTTCCTGGTCTTAGAGAAGAAGTCATGGCTGCACTCTGCTTGAGTTCTTTGCCAGACAGAGAGAGACATGATTGAATAAGCACATTGAGACCCCATTACTAGAGACGTTCTCCCACCCTCTCCTGTTGACTTGGGGAAGTCATTTAGGATGCAGAGGAGAAATTAGATGCAATGAAGATTCACTCCCTCCCATCTGCCATAGACTTCACACAAATTCAGCCCTCTGTGGGCTTAATGCATTACAGATAATGACAGCGTACTTATCGTCTGATTGACTACATGTCAGAAACATCTTTAGATGTCAGCTTATTTCACTAGATCCAAAATAATAAAGCTGCAATGGTGTGTGTATTTTCAGTTTATAATGCATTTTTGTGTACATGAGCTCATTAAAAGTAAGATTCTTATGCTAAGTGAGATTGGCCAGTCTCAGAAAGTGAAGGGAAGGGACTTCAGGTAAATGAGGAGAGATACCAGTAGAATTGTGGAAGGGGATTTGAGGAGGGAAGTAGGAAGGAGTAAAAATGAGACCTGATGAAGGAAACAGTTCCAATAACGCTATGTACATATGTGAAGTTATTGACACCTATCTCAATAATATGTATAGGGAGGAGAAAAGGACAGGGTGGGCTCTGGAGGGAAACACACCAAGTTCTGTGTGCACTTGTGTTTACATTACATTGTGATGTATAATTACAATGCACCTAAAAAAGTATATTTTAAAAAAAGTTAGATTCTTAAGCAAAAAGACCTTATATTCCACATGGTTGTTTCCTTAATACTCAAAGCCTGTTCTTCTTTTCCTAAAAATAAAAGCTATCTTGAATTTCTAAGATGGTTTTGGCTGCTATTGAACTTGACATAATGGAGAACTTAGGGTGAATACCCATTTGGGTCTAGTTTTTGTCACTCGATGTTATGTTTATGAGATCCTCCCATGTAGTTGCATGTACCAGGAGTTTGTACATTTTATCACGGCACAGTCGTCTGCTACATGAGCATTTTCACATACAGTATACTGATGACAGAGATTTTGGTTATTAGCTGTTATGAACTGCAATGCCATGAACATTTCTAGACAAGCCTCACAGTGTGCAAATTTGTGCTGGGTGTGTACCTAAGAGACAAGAATTGCTGGATCCTAGATTATATTCATGTTTACATCTTGAAGACGGTACGATGTACCAATTTATGCTCCAACTAATGAGCATAAATTTAGCTTCACATCTTTTCTAGATGTCTGTTTCAGTCATGTCAGACTTTTTATCTTTAGCCATTCTGGTGACGGTAACAGGCATATTGCATAGAGGTTTTTCAAAACCTCTATGAAACAAAAAAAAGCTTCCCTGATAATGAAAAAAAACTAATAAGGTTGAGAATCTTTTCCATTTGGACATCAATCTTTAGTAAAATGTTTGCTTAAGTCCATGGTACATTTTTAAAAAATTAGTCTTCTGGTCTTTTTCCTTACCTATTCATCGTTTTGAATGTTGTCTTTTTGTTGGTTATATGTGTTGCAAAAAACTCCTGATTGTGTAGCTGTCCTTTCTCACTCTCCAAATGCTATTTTTGATGACCTATGTTTTAAGTTTTAATGAAGTTCAATCTGTTAACCATTTCCTTTCTGGCTAGGGCTCCATGTGTCTGTTATGAAGAAATTCTTCATCCTGCTGCAAGCCGCGATGGTGGTTTCCTAAATTGTATTACAGAATCTTTGTTGCTTTTACCTTGCACATTTGTACTTATCGTCCATTCAAAAATGGTATTTTTCCCAAACATAGAAAGCAGGGTTGGTACACAGGTACAGGAAACATATAGAACCCCTGTTAGACAAGATCAGAGAAAAGGGTTGCCACGACACATAATAATCAAATTGACTGACATAGAGGCCAAGGAGAGAATCTTAAATGTAACAAAAGTAAAAGACTGAGTGACATTCAGAGGCAAAACAATGAGAATCACTCCAGACTTCTCAAACCAAGTCATGAAAGCCAGGAAGGACTGGAGCAACATATTCCAAACCCTGAAAGAAAACAACTTCCAGCCAAAACTACTTTATCCAGCAAAGATATCTTTCAAATCTGATGGAGAAACAAAAATCTTCCATGACAAACAGAAGCTGAAACAATTTATGTCTTCCAAACCAGCCCTAGAGTATATACTCAAAGAAATAAATAACAAAGAAGAAATAAAAAATAAACGTCCGAACCAGAGAAAGGATGATTTCCATCAAATGAATAACTAAGCAAAGAAGAACAAACACTACCTCAAACAGAAACTAACTCTAAATATTAGGAATTAGAAAACGTCTCTCAGTAATTACAGTGAATATCAATGGCTTCAACTCCCCAATGAAAAGACATAAAGTGGCAAAATGGATTAAAGATAATGATCCATCTACAAGCTGTCTGCAGAAAAGCACCTGAGAGGTAAATATATTCACAAATTAAAGGTGAAGGGCTGGAATAAAGTAATGCATGTTAATGGAACTTAAAGACAAGTAGGGTTTGCAACTCTCATATCAGACAAAATAGACTTCAAGCCTAAAGTTATCAGAAGAGACAAAGCAGGTCATTTTTACTAGTAAAAGGAACAATCCAACAAGAGGATAGTATGATAGTCAACATTTATGCTCCAAACATAGGTACGACCACTTTTATAAAACAAACTCTTCATGACATTAAGTCTCGCAGAAACCATCTGGCCCTGGGCTTTTCTTTGATGGTAGGCTCTTTATTGCTGCTTCAATCTCTTTGATTGCTATTGGTCGATTCAAATTTTCTATATCGTCTTGATTCAACTTATGAAGGTTGTACGTGTCTAGAAATTTGTCAGTTTCTTCTAGGTTTTCCATTTTGATGGAGTATTGTTTTTCGAAGTAGTTTCTGATAATCCTCTGGATTTCCGTGCTGTTGGTGGTAATATCACCGTTTCCATCTCTTATTCTAGTAATTTGGGTTGATTCTTTCTTTTGGTTTGGTTGGCTGGTGGTTTACCTATCTTGTTTATTTTTTTCAAGGAACCAGCTTTTGGTTTTGTTGATTTTTTGTATTGTTTTTTTATTCTCTACTTTGTTGATTTCTGCTCTGATTTTAATAATTTCCTGTCTTCTACTGGCTTTGGGGTTGGATGGTTCCTATTTTTCAAGGGCTTTGAGGTGTGTCATTAGGTTATTTATTTGGTGATTTTCTGTTCTTATGTGGGCACACAGTGCTATGAATTTTCCTCTTAATACTGCCTTCAGGGTGTCCCAGAGGTTTTGATATGTTGTGTTTCTGTTTTCATTTTTTTCTAGGAATATCTTAATTTCTCCCCTATTTCTTCTCTGACCCATTCCTCATTCAGCAGTGTGGTGTTCAGTCTCCACGTGTTTATGAGGTTTCTCTGGGTCTTCCTACAGTTGATTTCTAGTTTCATTCCATTATGGTGTGAAAAGACGCAGGGGATTATGTCACATTTTTTGAACTTGCTAGGACTCACTTTGTGGTCTAGGATATGATCTATTTTAGAGAAGGTTCCATGAGCAGCTGAAAAAATGTGAATTCAGCTGTAGTTGGGTGGAATATTCTAGTGAGTCCATTTGGTTTATGGTGTTCCTTAGGTCTGAGGCATCTTTACTGACCTTTTGTCTTGAAGATCGATCTAGTGGTGTAAGAGGTATGTTGAAGTCTCCCAACATTATTGTCTTGGGATCTATGTGTGATTTAATGTCACAAAGAGTCTCTTTTATGAACGTGGTTGCACCTATGTTTGGGGCATAAATGTTGACTATTGTAATATCCTCTTGCTGGATTGTTCCTTTTACCAGTAAGAAATCACTTTCTTTATCTCTTCTGATAAGTTTAGGTTTGAAGTCTAATTTGTCTGATATCATAATTGCTACTTTTGCTTGTTTTCAAGTTCTGTTAGCGTGGATTACCTTGCTCCATCCCTTCACCTTTAGTTTGTGCGTATCTTTACTTGTAATGTGTGTTTCTTGCAGGCAGCATATAGATGGATTTTGATTTTTAATCCATTTTGCCACTTTATGTCTTTTGATTGGGGAGTTGAGGCCATTTGTATTCAGCGTGATTATTTGAGATGGGTTTTAATTCCTAACATTTTGAGTTTTAATTTCTATTTGAGGTAGTGTTTGTTCTTTTCCTAGTTGTTTGTTTGATGGAAATCACTGTTTCTCTGGTTCTGGCATTTCCTTATTATTTCTTCTTTGTAATTAATCTCTTTGAGTATTTTCCCTATTGCTGGTTTGGAAGACAGAAAGTCTTTCAGCTTTTTACTTTCCTCTGTTTTGTCTTCTGGCTTTGATTCCATCGCCTTTCAAAATTTTCATTGTTTAGTTCAAGTTTTTGTTGCTTTTCTTCTCCTGTTGAGAAGTGGCTTTCACGGCGATTGAGACCCAAGTCTCAGAGAGATCGTAACATGGCATTTCCCTTAGTTGCCATCTTGGAACCTTCTTATTGAGGATATTTTCACTAATCAAGAACAGTAGTTCTAATTGTAGTCATTTTTAAGGCAATGCTATTAAGTTGCATACAAATTCAGGATTATTATATCTTCCCATTGAAATAATAATAATACTTCTATTTAATGAATTATTAATCTTTGTCTCTGTTAAATGCTTCTGATATTACAATCTACTTTGTCTTATATTAATATAGTTATGCAATATTTCTCTGGCTAGAGTTTGTATTCTTCTTTTTATTCTTTTAGCTTTACCTTTCCCTATAAGGATTTCAAACACCCTCATTTTTGGAATCATCTTGGATCTGTAATGTGTACTTGTATGAAAAATAATACTTTTCCTATTTAATATTTGAAAATGCATGATACTCTCATAGCTTTTATGTGCAATTTAAACTTTATTGTGGATGTTCACAGTTTACCAGGTACTGCTACACTTCTGGCTCCCGAGTCCCCAGAGTGATATGAAGAAATATCAACCTTGTTTTTCAGAGAAGGAAATGAGTTACTCAAGGTTTCACATTGAACACATGGCTGAACCTGAGCTTGAACACTGATGTTCTAATTCCAAGACAGTCTTTTCTTTCCCGTTAAATTACAACTCACTTTTAAGAAGGCATCTTTTTTGGACTTCAGAAGACAATTTTATGTCCAACTAGGCGGTGGAATTTCCACGTTGCATCTTTAGAACAGCTACTTATTAAGCACAAGCTGTTACTGACTGACATGCTTTCTGCACATGGCACCCTGGTTCCAGCTTTACAATGTTTTCATCCACCGCCAAAGAAACAAGTAGCTGAAGTGGGTAATTAGGATTGTGCTGGGGGTTTTGGAAGTGGGTGGAATGTCCTGAAAATCTGAACATCTGGTTGTTATACTGAGTGAGCAATAAATGATTAAAGCATTGCTGACAGCAGCTAGTAGGAATATATTCGAAGCTTCAGTTTATGTGGGCTTGTTTTTAAAAGGACCAATGACAAAAATATAGAAATAATCTAAAATGTGACTAATCCACATGATTCACCTACCCCCTGTCAATTCATCCTATTTCACACTGTATGCTGAAATGATTGTTTGGTGGAATGGTGTTCATGGTCATTTCTGTGTCTACAGTCTCTCCAAAGTATATCCACGTAGCCTCCCTCCTAAAACCACTTAGAAGCCTTCCAGACTTAACACGGGGGCACAGCATTGTGATTGCTTTTCTTACTGTGGTACTGCTTCTTTACTAGTTATCCATACTTGGGAATTCAATCCACTTATCACCTAACAAAAAGGCAAAATATTAAAAAATAATAATAATCACACGTCGAAAACAATGCTGAAAGCAAATAGTGGAGTAGCTTGATTCCAAAATTATTTTCCTGTTTATTGCACAACACACTAAAAAGCTGTTGCATGAGTGGTGTGTATGCTGTTTCCTTACAGAGAAGGGTGAGAGGTAGTGTCCTGTCTGATCAAATGATTGTGTGAAATGAGGCTCTCAACATGGCTCTTGATCAATACTTCCTTGTTGAATGGAAGATATGGGGGTGCTGGATTTAAAACAAAAGAGAGATACTTTTAATTTTTCCTAAAATGGAAAGTGGAAAACAGAAATATGAGGAAACATTTTTGGAATATGTAACAAAAAATGTTCAGCTGTTGAACCCACTACATTATGGAGCATGGGGGAAAGTTTTGGCCCTAGGATTATAAAGTATTATGGGGAATCCAGAGAAGGCAAAGTAAGTCAATTTGGATGGTTCTGCAGGATTCTAGGCATTTGGAGTAGGAAAAATGGCATTTGTTTACAAGTTTGGAGATGGGCTGATGGTCTCAGCACGTTTGACTTAGTAGGATAGCTCATCTGCTCAGGCCATCCAGGATCTACTCCCGTGGCCAGGTGTCCTCCACCCTGGACAGTCTTCCTGCCCTCCTACCTGCTGTCCCTGGACCAACTATATTCAGCCGCTGTCACATGTTAGGTCTGCGCTTGCCTCCCTCTGTCATATAAGAAGTTTTGTTCATGCCTGCGATGAACATCCTCAGCAAAGGAAAGCATTGGTTTCTACGGTGAGCAGATGAAACAACGCATCATTCGAAGTGCTTTGTAAACCACGAAGCCCTATACAAAGTGTTATTACAGACAGGCAGTCTTGGTCTTTTTTCTGTGGGATGTTTTTAAGCCTTGGGAATGTAAACCTGTGTAGATCCATCATATCATAACACATGAACTGTTTATTTTTTATACAACTTGATTTTTTAGATTTTTCTTTCTGCCTAAATACCCCCAAATTCCTTCTTCCCCAAACACACACACACACACACACACACACACACACACACACCCCATCATAGTTAGATGTAAAACGTCCTCTAAAGAGCTCATATACTAATATTCAGGGTTGATATAATTGAGTCATGAGGGTTGTAATCCCAGAAGTAGATAAATCCATTGAAATGGATTTACCTGGCTGGTACCTGGTAGGCAGGTATGGTGTGGCTGGAAAGTTGGTCTCTGGGGGGTGCAGCCTTGGAAATTATATATATGGTTCCTCCTCCCCCGGTTCTCTCTTGCTTCCAGCCTCTGTGATGTGAGCACAGTCCATGTGCTCTCCCTTTCTCGGTTCCTGTCTCCATGCCCTGAGAAACTTGGTCCCTGGCCTCACGTGGACTGAACTCAAAACTGTAAGAAAATAAGCCTTCTTTCCTCTAAGTTACATGGTCAATCTTTTAGATTACAGCTGCAAGAATGCTGATGGATACGTACCACGAAGGAACTAATTCTGCCACTAATTAATTTAAAGTCTAAAATGGCCGGGCGTGGTGGCGCACGCTTGTAATCCCAGTACTTTGGGAGGTGGAGACCGGAGGATCCGGGTTCGTGGCCAGCCTCAGCGCTCTCTCTCTCTCTCTCCTTAGTGAGGCCCTCCGCAACTTCGTGAGACCCGGTTTCAAAATAAAGTATAAAAAATAGGGCTGGGGGTGTAGCGCGGAGGTAGAATGCCCCTGGGTTCAATCCCCGGTACCGCAAAAAAAAAAAGTCTAAAATGATTATCTTTAAATAACCTGTGATTTCATGGCTGTCAACTCCTTCCTATACTCACTGTTTCTGTTATTCTGAAGTATACGTGGTGGTTTACTATATAATCTCTGCAGCAAAATCACTGTTTAGCTCTAGTCTAGAATCTAGAAATCTCAAAGAAATGACTGAACTTAAAGCAAACAAAAACATTGCGTACAGCAGCAGCAGCAGGCGTGAACAATTTCACTGTTTTGCACTTTTGACATGGGAGTTACCCTTTTCTGAAGGGCAGCTCTGGTGCCTACCAACACAGCACAGTTGTTTGCACAATCTGCTCCCCAGGCTGGCTGTAGGAGTAGTGAGATGCAATCATTGCCATTGTTGAAAATTACAAGTATTTTGAGATTTTGGGTCTTTTTATTTAAACACAGGGATTTTCTGTAGGTGGGAAAACAAATGTTAAGCCGGGTAGTGTGATCGACAGTGACTGACATTGTTATGGTGGTGTGTAGTTTATTTTATGTGCATTTACACACATGAGCTTCCTACTTTTATTGTGAAGATAAAAATGAGGCTTGCACTGTGTGTTAGTCAGCCTTCCATCACTATAATGATATACCTGAGACAATTCACTTTTGACGAGGAAAGGTTAGTTTTGCTAGGTTTGGAGCTTCTAGCCCTAGATTGAGCAGACCCATTTGTGATAGTTAATCTAGGTTGTCAACTTGACCTGATCATGACACACCCAAGATTATGTGATTTTGGGTGTGTAACAGCAGATTAAAGAGAAAGCCCTGCCCTGAATGTAGGCAGCAGGATTCTGATAGGTGTGGACTTAGATAAAGAGGGAGAAGCTGCGTAGAGTGCGTGCGACTCTTTCCGAGGAAAACACATCTGCTCTCGCCTGAGATCGTCAGCCGCCGGCTTCGCCTTTCTCTGAAGAGCTTCTTGATCTTCTCGGCCTCCAGCTCTTGGAAC
>PVJS01048183.1:0-15136 GCA_004027185.1 Glis glis
CAAAAAAGAGAGAAAACTCACTAAACATTTGCAGAGTTCTTTGTGGTCAATCTGATCCGTTTGTGCCTTCATTAAGCCTTTCCTGGGCTCCGGCTCTGTGTCAGAAGCTGTGCTGGAAGTTACCAACAAGAACAGACATAGATCCTGCACTCAAGGAGCTTACATTTACAGACAAATGAACTAATAAATAAGGAAATCAGGTTACAAAATTGCAAGTTCTACAGATGAGGACTGCTTGTTCTAATTTCTCCTCACAGGCTCCCTCCCTTACACATCTGCCTCAATCTCTCTCACTGAACAATAGCTCGTTCTTGTATTTCCATGCGTAGACTTGGTGGTCCACCAGCAGGAGGCATTTCATCAGCACCCTGCAAGTCTGTGTGCTGGTTCTGAAATCTAGTTGAGGACAGAGTTAGGAGCGCTCGATTATGCAGACCTGAGCAAGAGAGAGGCAAGGGAGTCCCCCTGCGGGTGGCACCATACAGTTCAAATCAGCTGAGCAGGTGCCCGGGAGAAGCAAATGTCAATTAAATCAGTGATTCATTCATTCATCCAACAAACATTTATTCAGTACCTCATACCTGGTAGAAGCTATACCAGGCAAAGGCTATGATATCAAGGAAAGGGGCATGTCCCTGCTCCCTCCCACAGTGCTCACAGTCTAGTCGGGGTTCATTCAAGACTGCATGCAACAGGCAAGTGGGTATAATCTCACAGGGCCACTGTGTAACAAAACACAACGCCCACAACTTATTAAAAGCTCCTTCCCATGGTGATTCTGACGCGGCATTTCCCGTGCTATTTCAGGTAATGGAGGGCTTCCACTCTAGCAGTGCTGTGTTGGACCCAAGGGAGACCTTCTCTAAGAGGAAGCGTGTCACATGTTAACAACTCATCACCGTCCAGTAGAACAACAGAAAAGGTACATTCTGAAGGTGAAGGGGTGGTAGGCCCCCTCAATATCAGAAACATCTGCATAGCTAGAAACAGCAAAGTGCTGGAGTTATTACAAGTTAATTAGAAAAGTAACATTTTGAAAGAGAAAATCCGAAGGACCAGAAGAACAGGCCTTTAATCTAACATCCTTATTGCCAAGGATATTTTAACCACACTTAAGTATCATTCGCAAAGTAACAGCATGACTTACACACTGCTAAATCTGGCACTTAGAGTCATTACTGCTGCAATCATCACATCACATCATCTCTCTCTCTCTCTGTTGTTCTGAAGATTCAAGGAATCTATGTAATAGCATGAAAGATCTATCATAACAGCGATGTCTAACACCTCCACAAAAGTCTGCTGTTGACAGAATGCCTAGCTTAAGATCTGCTTTTCAACAAACAAAACTTGGTCAGTTACTATCTTGCCTGACACCTCTGTATAAGAATAACATAATTCCAGAAATGCAAAAATGGCTAAATTTCATTTACCTAAATGCCCCCAAGAAGCCATAAATTCCAAGCCATTATAATCCTAGGATTAGCTAACTTTATGATTGAACACCATCTGTAATTTACTTTAAAATGTTATTTTCAAACATGACCCATAGAAAGAATTCCATTGTACAGCATTACCCAGCGAAGCGTACACATGTAACTGAAAGGCTCATAAACAATACTGAAGACGAGCCTCCCATCCCATCATGGGGACAGCAAAAGATGCTGGTCCCAATAAGTTAATGTCACAACCCGCTGACAGATCAGACTTGTAAATCAAAGAAATACAGATCCAGACAGTAATGTATCTCGGAGTCCACATTAGCATGTAGAGGACCCAGGGTGATTCTGATGAGGCGTTTCCTGGGTTACTTCAAGTCCTGGGGCTTCCGCTCTAGCAGTGCTGTGAGAGCAAAAGATGTTGGTCCCACTGAATTAGTCTGTATTTTTTCAAGATGTGTTAAAAGCAAGAAGAGAGGGAAAGATTTGAGATGCTAGAGTAGGTGATCGATGTCATCTCAGATATTTGCTTTCCAAATTTGCTTAAGCCTAATCAGAATCAGTTGGCAACAGTTACTAGACAGACATAACTAATAATTAAACTTGTACCCAGCACTCTCTCTACTCATCATTTGGAAATCTGCTATTACAATTATGTTTTAGAAATCTGCTGTCACAATAATGCATTTTTAATCTAATTATTTGGTAAATAATTTTCACATAACATAGGGAAAAGCAAAGTGGAGAGAAAATTCTTTCCCTATGTACTAGCCCCAGATGTCAGTAGTTCTATTCCCCAAAGTCCCTCACATAAGTTGCTCTCTGCTTCAACACTTCATTGGCTATGAAACTGTAAGATTAAGAAGTAGACTAATCTAATGACTGTGTACGTGCACACGCGCATGCACATGCACACACACACACAAACATACACACACACACACACACACACACATACACAGAGTAATTTGACATCACCTCTAGCTAACCTTTCATAAAAAAAAAAAAGAACCGGAAGATGATGCTTAACCCAAAGAACACACTTTCAATGGTTCTATCTTAAGCCTGTGGCAGGAATGAGGAAGGAGTGAGGAGGAATTGGAGGGCAGAGAGACTCCCAGGTTCCCTCAAATGACCCCTCGTGGGTGGTTTCCTTCCAGGCTCCCTCAAATTACACCTACCTTGTGGTTTCATGCATGCATAGGGGCAGCCTGACTTCAGGCCAATTCTTTAACCCTCAGGAAAGTTTAGGATTATATAGTAAAAAAAGTTTAATTTAGCAGGATGGTTGCAGTGGGTACCCCCAAAATATACTTCTGTAGATATCACTAAAATAAATTTCCCATGGAAAACCATTCTTAAATCCAATTTACCTTACTTACTAGGTTAGCACAGAGCCGAATGCTATTTTAATATGGTGCCCTTTTGTTTGGGGAAAAACATAGTAGGAACAATAATAAGCATCCAAAAAGAAAACTTCAGAAAATGCAGGTAAGAGGAGGGAGAGTAAATTCTACTCTTTGGTACTTTCCTTCTGAATTTTTTCTTTGCTTAAGTACATATAGCTGCATAATCACTTTAACATAGAAACAATTATTCCCATGTTCATGTGTATATCTATGTCAACCATTAACTCCAAATTACACTAAACATTCACCCTCCTGCTCACCTCTGACCATGGCCTCCGTTATGATTCGGACCTTAAATGTCCCCAAGGCCCATGGAATCAAGGCTTGGTCGCCAGCCTGTGGCGCTACTGGGAGGCAGTGGACCTCCTGGTGTGGGGCCTAGTGCAAGGAGGCTGGGTCACCGGAGATGTGCCCTTGAAGGGCTCTCAGGACCCCAGTCCACTGCTCTCCTCCACTTCCTGGCCACCATGGGGTGGGTATTTTCCTTCCACGCAATACTTTCCTGATGTGCTGCCACAGGCCCAAGGCAACACCGCCAAGACACCATAAACAGACCCTTCTGAAGCAGTGGGCCAAAATAAACTGCTCCTCCCTTAGGCTGTTTAAGTATTTTGTCACAGGGACAGAAAACTCAGAAAACTGATGAACACAGACTCTACACTAGGTTGGGCTATGTCCCCAAAAAGATATGCTCAGGTCTTAATCCTCAAAACTATAAATGTGAGCTTATTTTCCAACAGGGTCTCTGGATGAGGTCATTGGCTCCCGGGAGGGCGGCTCATTGGTAGAACATCTGGCCCTGGGTTCAATCCCCAGCACCACACACACACAAGATGGTATTGTACTAAACTAGGATGAGCCCTGAATCCAATGACTGTTGCCTCTGTAGGAGAGAGGAGAGAGGAGAGGGTATTTGGATCCTGAGACACAGAAGAGACACACACAGGGAAGGAGCCCTGAGACGCATGGGGTGATACAGCCACAAGCCAGGGAGCTCCAGCGACTGCCAGGAGTCAACAGAAGGCAGGAAGTGGCTAGAAGGTTTCAGTGGTACCATGGACAGCCCTGCTGACACCCTGATTTCAGACTCCTAGCCTCAGGAACTGAGAGAATAAATTTGTTTTAAGCCACCAAGTTTGTGCAACTTGTTACAGCAGCCCTAGGTTTGAAACCTCTTAGGGAAGAACACACATCAATAACAATAGAAAGAGTACACAATAAAGAAATAATTACAGCATCCACTTTCTCAATTGCCTTATATGTAGTCACAGGAAAAGTATCTGGGGGATAGATTTCACCACACACACACACACACACACACACACACACACACACACACACATTTTTAAAATCTTCTACCCAAGTAGAGCATGTTTGTCAGGGAGTGGCTATAAGGCTACTTCTAGAAATTTCTATCCAAGGGGTCCTATATTTTACCAATATCATATTAATACTTATTTTGTAGTTGCCTATAAATTATATTGATTTTGTTCAGAATTATATCACAGTCATAGACATCTTTCATTCTGTAACATGTTTTCTAACAGCCAACTGTATAAATCTCTCCTCTGTGAGGATTTTTCCTGCATTAGTGGCATTGTGCTGAACATTTAAACGTACTGTTGATGCACAGCACCCTGACTCTTTCGCAGACATCTACCTACACTCACCCAAGGTATGTGGCTGAAAAAGAAGAGACAAGACAGCACAAACCTTTCCTTTGCTCCTGAGAAAGGAAAGCCAGTAGTCGAAAGTGTGGTCCAACAAATGACACCACCAAAATCATCCTCTTTAATTATGAAGTATGATGAGACCCACAAATCTCATGGTATAATAATCATTGATTTGCTTTGGGTACTGTGGCCACTCAGAAATAATCACTTCCTATAAAAGTAGAAATGAAACATTATTCCAAACAAGAGGGCCCATTCTCTGAGTCGCATAAAAATCATTACTGATTTCTGATAGCATTATTTATAACCTCTAAGGGAAAGTCATCAAAAGCTAATATAATTCTTTGCATTTGTTCATGTTTGATATTACATCTGGTAAAGAAAAAGAACAAAAACTGACACGCATACTCTAACAAGTGTACTCCTGAGAGAAAATAAAACCACAGCACTGGTAAAACACTGCTAGTTTCTTGTGAACTGTGATTTCACATATGGCCCATGAGGCCCAGGAGCTGCTCCAGTGAGCGGTTTTCAAGTCTTCAAAACTCTGCTTCTAATTTGCAACTGTGATGTGAAATTGGCAAGAGTTTACTTCTAATTCAGGTCCTGTACAACTTCACATAAAGATTTATAACCTCCAAAAGCCAGCCTTCAGAGTTAGACTTCAACACATCTAAAGCTTTACCCGCGGTTGGCACACTATCAGCTTTAAAGCCATATCTAACTCTCCATTGAGAAAAACTGCCACAGAACCCAAGCAGCAGCACGTATTTTAATTTAAAGATTTAGATGCTTAATGCAACCCACATTTAATGATTTTTTCAGATAACTACATCCATTTTTAACAAATAACATATCTAACCCAAATCAATATTAAATAACCTTCCTGTGCAAACATTCCATTGACACAAACAAGGAGAAAAGTTCTGTTGACATACATGGTAAGAGACTGATGCCTTGATATTAAGGCTATAACATACCTAATTCTAATAAATTATTCTTTTCTAAAAATGTGTGTAAAACATTTGTTTATAGTCTATTTCTAAATGGTTCTTACTAAATATATAATCAGAAGATTTAGCTCAGTTTTATGCTATAAAGATACCACCACAATATACTAGCTTATCTTTATATATTCTTTATCAAAGTTATGCTATTTCCTACACATAGTATTTCGATTTTATGCAGTGTCACAGAATAAGGTGATGATCCTACATACTTTTAGCCTTAGAATCTCTGAGCCAGGGACTACTTCCAAACTTTAATAAATGGTATCATTTTATCCCCTACCAAAAGAAGTACAAATACACAAGCAAATATCTGTATTTAATTTCAGAAGGCTCCAATAACCACCAGAGATTCCATAAATTTTAAATTAAGGGCTTAAATTTAAATTATGATAGAATTAGAAAACTTTGGAAAATGGGGTCCGTCCTTCCTTCCTTCCTTCCTTCCTTCCTTCCCTTCCTTCCTTCCTTCCTTCCTTTTCCTCCTTCCTTCCTTCCTTTCTTTTCTGTTGTTGTTCCTTTGCATGGTACTGGGCACTGAACCCAGGAACTCATACATACTAGGCAAGTACTCTACCACGCAGCTGTATCTCCAGACCTTTATATTTCATTGTGAGACAGGGTCTTGATAAGTTGCCTAGGTTGGCCTTGAATTTGTTATCTTCCTGCCTCAGCCTCCTGAGTAGTTCAAGTTATAGGCACGAGCCACTGTGCCCAGCTGGAAAATATATTTTTTACATTTTCCTATATTATTGGTAACTATTTCTGAGAGGCATGGGGGAGGCAAAGATAAAAGACTTCAAATTTTCAGGTTTTATTTGCGATTTATAATGAAATTTAGAAGTGAAACTGCATGAAGACAGGGATTTTCTCTAAAATTCTCTCTCTCTCTCTCTCTCTCTCTCTCTCTCTTCCCTAAAAACTAACAAGTAAAAAACAAAAAGGTAGGGGGGTGCAGAGGAGAGATATGAATTAGTATGGCAAACTGAGAGGCTGAGTGGAGGCTGCATGATGGGTTCCTGGGGCTTAACTCTTTATGTTCCTGTATGTTTGAACATTTTCAAAATAAAGTGTAAATTTTTTTAAATGAACACACCAACTAATCAAAATGTGAGGATATCATTTGATATCTGTGGGTGCTGAGATCTAGCTACGGCCATATCATCAGAACTAAACAGACATGTACCTGGACAGATGTGAGCTGTTTCCATTATCCTAGGTTGTCCCAGATCACCACCTGAGTCTTTTGTTTCCAAAAGAAAAACAGAAAAATGTGACAAGTTAATTTTGGATATGGGATCTGGAGGAAGGGTTAGGGTATGAAGCTAGTGTTCAAGTTCTCTTTTTCAGACCACCCTAAAAGTCAGGGTTAAAGTCAAGGTTCTCCAGAGAAAAGCAGGGAATATATTATATATCACATAATATATGTATGATATCCTTTGAAGAGCATCTTTACCATGTGAAACTTCAGAAAAAATATCTCCTAGATAACTGGGGAATTTGAGAAGAAAATAGTCCATGAATTAAAAATATCACTAAATATGGTTACTTTAAAGATTTGGAATGGGCTTTCCTGCTCACCCGCAGGGCACTGGCTTTATAAAGAAGTTATGCCAAAAGAGATAAGTGAATTAAATTGAATACTCTGTGGCACAGTTTAGCAAGCAATTCATCATCAAGGAACTCTCAAGTACTGCTGGCTGAATTTTAAAGCACTTTCTCCAATGAGACTGGACATGCATGCCTCTGGGCATACAAATTTTCTTTAAATTGGCAGGAGAATTGTTTCCTCCTTCCATCTTCCTTACAGTCAACTCAATTATCATGGTCACAGAAGACAGGGTTAAGCAAGGATAGCCTGTGGATAATCTTTTGGAAAACTCATTTTAACTATTAGTTTCAATCTCCTCTTTAACCAAAAACTTTTATCCTAGCAACCCATAAATCACCAAATTTATTTATTTGGGTTTTATTATATCTTATTACTTTCTAAAGTTTCAACTAGATGCATAATAACAGTATTAAAATCTCCCCTACATACTAAATGATTTCTTTAAACCTGTTTTCTCATTTCTTCCAATAACCTCACAAGGAAAGTGTTCCTGCCATTTTACAGATAGGAAAATGGAGGCTTGTGCAAAGAGTTAAATAACTCAGTCTGAGGTCACACAAGCAGACTGTGATAGCCAGGATCTGAACCTACCTTGGCCTCACCAGCCCTTCCCAGTAGGCTGCATCATCTCTACAAAGAAGGAAGAAACAACAACAACAACAAAAAAAGGGAATCAAAACAGGAAAGGCAGCAAAAGAAAGAAAGAAGGTGATGGGAATACCCATTATCAAGTCTTTATAAAGCGGATGACCTAGGAAAGGGGCTGTCTAACACTGTCTTTATAAAGCAGATGACCTGGGAAAGGGGCTAACACTGTCTTTATAAAGCGGATGACCTAGGAGCGGGGCTGTCTAACAGTGTCTTTTACTTTTTGGTTCTGCCTTCCGGGCAATCAGTGTAAAACCATAGTATAGAACTTTTTTTTTTTTTTTTTTTGCGGTACCGGGGATTGAACGCAGGGGCGTTCTACCTCCGCGCTACGCCCCCGGCCCCATTTTTTTTTTTTATGCTTTATTTTTGAAACCGGGTCTCACGAAGTTGCGGAGGGCCTCACTAGGGAGAGAGAGAGCGAGAGGGACAGGGAGACAGAGAGAGAGACAGAGAGAGAGAGAGAGAGAGAGAGAGAGAGTATAGAACTTTTAAGTGCCTCAGTTAGATACTCTTTTTTTTTTTTTTACTTTATTCTTTGTTTTTGGTACTGGGATTGAACCTGGGGGCATTCTACCTCTAAAGTATACCCCCAGCCCTTTTTCTTTATTTTGTATTTTGAAACAGGGTCTTTTCTAGGTTGCTGAGAGTCTTGCTAAGTGGTTGAGGCTGGCCTCAAACCTGGGATCCTCCTGTCTCGGCCTCCCCAGTACTGGGATTACAGGCATGTAACACAGCTCCCAGCTTGCCTTTATTATTTCTTTCTTTATTTACTTAGATTTTGTGGTGCTGGGGATTGAACCCAAGGCTTTGTGCCTATCAGGCATCTGGTCTACCACTAAGCTATACCCCCAGACCATTATTTTTTTTAAACAAACATATATTTAGAACCTTACTGAGAAGATTTTCATGGAGAAACGTGTAACTAAAAGAGGCTGAGATTTTAACATGGCCCTAGCTATGCAAATTCTATAGAAAAGTTAATTCTTCTGAGTAGAACTCATGGAATCAGAGGCAGCGCTGTCATGAGGTCTTGTTATTTTATGTAGACTTGCACTGAGGATAAAGGGGTGTCTCCAAAAGGAGAACTGGGCAAATTTATAAATGGTCTAAAATGAATAATACTAGAGACTACAAAAGTCACTAAACTTAAAAGGAAATAAAACTACTGTAACAAATAAGCCCGCCTAAGTCTCAACCAGACCTGTTTTTCTTCATCCTGTGCTTCGCATTTCTGTGGACGGATCCATTACGATCAGGCACCCAGGAAAGCCTGGGCCCCCCTCCACTCCGCTCCTTCAGTGTAGCTTCACCTGACGCTTACTGACATCCTAAGATTCTCGAGGAACATTCCTAACAGAATTTCACAGGGGGAAGAAAACATTTTTTCTTTGGTGGTGCTGGGGATCGAATCCAGATCTCGCACATGTATGGGGAAATGTTACCTGAAAAAATTCCTACTCTGCATAACCAGTAGCCACACCCAGATTTCTCACTACTTGGTAATAAGAGACAGTGTGCTGTGCTTAGACAAGCAGCTCTCCAAGTATTTGGCAGATATTTGAGTGCCATGTTTGACAATTATCTTGAACACAAAGCATAAAAATCATGCTGTTTTTAATTGCAAAGAATGCTGATTTCAACAAAAATCTAAACAAAAGAAGGTACTTGGGGGCTATAAACAAAATCATAAAACAGAATTTTAAAAACATAAAGTCTTAATATATTTTATGTAATTTCGAATTCTGTATTTCTAAGAGTCTTCCAAGTGATATATTCATCAAATAACAAAGCATAAAAAGATGAACTCATAGCTCCTAATCTCTATTAATGTAGGAACAACTGAATTATCTGATAAAGAATAATGGTAAGAGTCTGTGGGCTGTGAGTAATAAGTCTAAGTAATTACTACCAGTTACAGAAACACTCCACTGATTTGGGCATTCATTTTTGATAAATGGATGTCATGTTGTAAAAATAAATGGAAAGAGAGGGATGAGAGGAATATTCAAAATATTGGCATCAAATCTTACTGCAGTCCTAAGAAGAAGCCAAAGTTCAATAAATATTTTGTATATGATGTTCCAACATGCAGAATCTCAATGCTACTGTTTATAAATGTTGTGCACGTGTGCACATGCAACCTCCAACATCATGTACTTAAAAAGTAACATCAAAGAAGAAGGAAGAGTCAAGAGAATAGGAGGTTCTGTTTCAGGATTAGTCATTAGTACTATGAATCGAGTTCCTGTTTGTGACTGTAGAGAAAATGTGATGGCAGTAGAGAAGAGGCAGGAAGAAAGAGATACACTGAGAAGCAATAATAATTGATGCAGCAATGGGCCAGGTTCTTGGTTAGTGACATGCTGGTTCTTCCTCTTGGATGAAGTAGGAAGTGCTTTTTGTTCATTCTCTTTGTTTTTAAAGTCCCCACTATCCTATGGCATTCATCACATACAATCACTATGAAGATTTAACATGCTGATGACAGAGCTCTGTTAGATAGCTACAATATTATTCCCTAAAAACCAAATATGTATATTCAGGACCAACAAAGGAACTTTATTTCAATAGAGTATTGTGTCATTTGACACTGATAATTTACCAACAACTGAACAAAACACATGGTTAGATTTAGAAATAAGGCGTTTGGCAATTAATGACGAAAGACTCACTTTACTAGATCCAAGGAACGTGAAACTGAAAAGTGTTTGAAAGCTGTGAAATTTTCTTCTGCTTTGTACACTCAGTGCAGCATCCATGAAATCCTGCCTCCGAGTATTTCTCTGAAGGCTTGATCAAGTACTGCAAAGTACAAGTAATAACTGTGCAAAGTAATTACATTTGTTTAAAACGTCAAATTAATTTCAGTTTCATTAAGCTTTTTTATCTTTGACTAATTTTATGAAATAATTTTATATTAATTTGATTCTGAGTAAGTACAAACCATTTACATATCAAGATCCAACATCTTCTAGGCAAATCAGCCTGCAACTCACTTTCTAAAAGTAACATCCAATCTGCACCTGAAGCTGCCACACAACTTCCCCCTCAAGCAGCCTTCCTCCCAGACAGTTCCAGGTGTGTCAAGGGTGGCTGGGCTGCAGTTCTACTCTAGCTGGGGCTCAACTACATCTCTGGGTTGGTGTCCGAGCAGGCATCAGATCCATGGGTTCATTCTGAGCCTTCAAGAGAGCATCACAACTTCTAGGACTCTGGTTTGGGAACAGATGGCAGACATTTTGAAAAGTAATGAAGTCAAAATGACCCTTTGTATTGCTATATATTTCCCTTTTGTGTGTGTGTGGAACTGGGAATTGACCCCAGGGGCATTCTACCTTCCAGCTACACCCTCAGCTCTATTTTTTTTGTTCTTTATTTTGAAACAGGGTTTCACTGAGTTGCAGAGGGCCTCACTAAGTAGCTGAGGCTGGCCATGAACCCGGATCCTCCGGTCTCAGCCTCCCAAGTACTGGGATTACAAGCATGCGCCACCACGCCCGGCTACATATTCCCATTTAAAAGCATACAACTAGAATACTTATTGTATTGTAATCCTAACAATATCACAGCTATATACCTAGAGACAAATGTCAGATAAACTTTCGTCTAAATATTTAATGAAAGGTTGCCATTTATGTCATTTGCAAATAATTTCCAAACTACAGGTGACTGAAAATCTTCAGGGAATGTGGTTAAAACACTGACTTATTTTTGAAATACTGAATATGAATATCAGCTCTTGGATTAAAGACCCTAAAATACTTTTTAAACTTTATCAATCTAAGTACTCATCTAAGTACTCATTTGGGGGGAATAGCCACTAATTTTTGGTGAAACTAGAAAATTTGAAAACCATTCACTATTGTTTCTGAAACAAACAGTACTGAAGAGAGAAACAGTTATTAAAACCGAGGACTCAGGAATTCAAGAAGGCCAAGCAGGTGCCCAGCAATCAAGTGTCTAAAAACATTTTCAAGGCCAAGGCAAATTGCTGCTGTGTTTCATCTGGCAAGCTCATCTAGAAGCACTAGTGACTATCAAGTTGATTGCTGGCTTGTGTCTAACGTTACTTGGAAGTTATTTTGCCGTGTCCCAATCTCCTTCTAAATTTCTATTATTTTCAAATAAATATAGTGTAATTATATTATCAAGTAAGGTATCTAGAGTGACAATGGAGAAATAAAATAAAAAATGAATATAAGATTGGAAGCCAATTCTAATGGAACGGAATGGGCTTCTCTGGCTTATATTCTATGACTAGCATAATTGCATTTGGAGGTAGTAGGGGACAGGAAAGGAAAGGGGATGGGATGGTAAGGCTAAAACAACATAGATTCCTTATAGCACAGTAGTTGAGAACACCGGTTTTGGACCCCATAAAAGCAGGGTTCAAACAAAACCCCATTTTCCCTCCCCTTCAAAGGTAATATGATGTTAAGCAAATGGATTTTCTGTGAGCCTTGTGTTTCTCATCTGAAAATGGAAGTGACAACATTTACCTCAGAGAGTTTTGACATTTAGAAAACGTAAGGTAATGTGCGTGGGCAGAGTGCTGGGCACATCCTCGAGGGAGTCAACGTGCAGTGGCTGCTGCCCTGACGCTCCTCGACCGTTCTCATCTCCCTTCTCACGGAGCCGGAGCCGACAGGCACTTCAGGGCTCCTTCCTGCTCATCTCCCTGCACTCGCTTTGTATCGTTTTTCACCATCCTCCATTCACTAGTCTTCTTTCTGTTTCTGAGCAAAGCAGGTTCCTGCCTTCCTCTTTAGAAGGTTCCTCTGCCTAGAATGTTCTTCCCAGAGACAGTAACACAACTCTTCTTAAGACATTACTGCCGTGGTTTAAGTATCACCTTCTGAAAGAGGCCTTCCCCGAAGAACCATCCTAAAGGAACATACCTGTCACTCTACAGGCTCTTCGCAATTGGTATTTTGTTTGATTAGTGTCTCATCACACTTGAATATAAACTTATTTAAAACAGACTGTTTGCAAGTGTATTCCCAGCACTTTTAAGTAAATATTCAAAAGATGGGAAGAGAAAAGGAAGAGAGGATGAAAAGAGGGAGGGTAGAAAGACTGAGCCTGTTAAAAGATTATACCACTGAAGGGCATATGACCATGTGAATACGGAGATGCTCATGCATTCCCCTTTCTGCACGCTAATATAAAGTTTATGATGAACCTTAAGGGGTAACTGCTAGCCATATGCTCCCGCTCACAAAATGTATAAACTCAGTTACTAGCATTCTTTCTCATCTATAAATTAAGTGGCTTGCTTCGTTCCTTTTTGTGTTTTGTTATGACTGAATGTGGTTAATTAAACAAAGATTAGTCAAGGATTCTCATTTGTGGGAATGTTTTATGTTTGCGTGTTTGTTTTTTTTCCCCTAATGGGAACATGATCTTTGAAGTTTGGTATTTTGGCAAATTTTTTTATTTTGCCAAGTATAAGCTCAGAATTCTTACAAAGCCACACTGTGGAGCTTCATAAAACTTTATTTGTAGCATCTTTATTAGATTCATATATGATAGCAATATTTCTTTTGGTATTTTATCAATTGAATAGTAATAGTTCTAAAGAGGTGCTTTGCTTTTTAATGCTCCACAGTACTATACTGTTCTACTGTATACAGTACTACTGTTCAAGGGACAGGAGCAAGGAGCGTAATTCTCAATTCAACCGGCAAACAAGGATCAATCACTTCAGCAAAGCGAGGAAAAGTCCAGCAGGGAAGAGTCTATCCAATGTTTTTCTTGCACTTGAGTAATGTTAATGCAAATAAATGTTTCATGATACAAATACAGTGAATTATAATGTGAAGATACTGCTTAGCATGAGAAGAAAATTGTAGTATATATATATGGTTTTGTACATATTTATTTTGGGGTTAAAATTTTCATTTTTGTTTTACTTTCAAATCTAACAATATTTATTTATTTATTCATTTACTTATGATTTGTACTGAGGATTCTACCTCCAGGCTACACCCCCGGCCCTATTTTATTGTTTATTTTGAAACAGGGTCTCACTAAATTGCAGAGGGTCTCACTAAATTGCTGAGGCTGGCCTCAAACCTGCGATCCTCTTGTCTCAGCCTCCCAACTACTGGGATTACAGGTGTACACCAACATGCCCAGCTAACAGTTTTTATTTTTATCTAAGAAAAAGTTTATGTACTACTATTTCTCTCATAGTCACATTAACAGTGAACAAAGTATTTGATATGTGAAGTTTATTTCTGGGGCTTGATTTTAAGGTTTAAATCTAGATTACTGTACGGAAGTAAAGTGCACTGTATGTGAAGGCTCTGTTATAAAACACTCTGCCTTCACAATTTCTTAAAATCTCCTTGCAGAGAGACAGCACTTTCAACAGTTTTCAGCAGACTCACAATGCTGGTGAGGAAATAAAACTACCTAGTGAAATATCACTTTGACATCAACTCGGAGATGAAATGTTCACTTCAGCATACATCCCTTTAATTTACATCCCTATAATGCACGCTACATTCTCTGCAATGTTCAAGGGAAAAGTACATTTGTCTTCTAACTTTTTCCCTTCTCTCAACAGCACTTCTCTCTCAAAATCTGATCCTTAAGCCCTTGGTGATATGCCAGCCATTCCCAGAGCTGGGCAGAGCAGAAAGACCAAGATCACAAGATCTGAGATCACAAAACATAACAACTACTTTGGGAAAATCAGACGGCATTGAAGAAGCCTACTTTCCAAGTTTCTTTAATGCTCAACTAAACAATATAAATTAACAATGCGAGAAGTGACTGTATGATATGCCAAATCCCATTGTTAAAAGAAGTGAAGACAGGAGAAAAATGATTACATTTCTTATTCTAGAAAGAATTTTGTACAAGTTAGCATTATATTTTTCACTCCACACAGGGAACAGGTATGTGTGATGGACACCTTAATAAATAACAGTCTAAGAATGGAAAAGAAAACAGATATCTCCTAAGATCATAAGCTTAAAGAAACCTTTCTATTTAAATATTCATCAATAGTAGAGCAGAAAAATAAAACGTATTATATTTATAGATGGAACACCAAATAAAGCAAAGAAAATGAGCAAACTACAACTCCATACAATATGAAAAAATCCTAAAATCTTAATGTTCAACAAAGAAGCCAAACATCAAAATAGTGTGTGGGTGATTCCACACTGTACTTTAAAAACAGGTAAACATTATAATATTCAGGAATGCCCACTGAGATGGCAAAACTATGAATAAAAGCCAGGAGGTGATTATCATAAAAATCTAGCAGTGGTTACCCTGGGGAGAAGAGAGTTATGAGTAGGAAAGGCAGTGAAGAAGACTGGGGGGGGGGGGG
>PVJS01048184.1:0-15154 GCA_004027185.1 Glis glis
TGTGTGTGTGTGTGTGTGTGTGTGTGCGTGCGTGTGTGTGTGTGTGAGAGACTGGGATTACAAGTGTGTGCCACCACATCTGGCTTATAGTGACTAATAAATCTTAATTTTATAAATATCTCAGTCACTAAAACAATGTTTAAAATTTCATTTATTTAGCTCCTACTTGGTGCTAGATAGTTTGCAAAGCTCTAGAGATTCTAAGTGAAATTAAGTCATGGCCCTGCCATCAAGGAGCTCATATTCCAATCACAGTAACAGAAAAGTTGCAAAGCATCTTAAAGCAGTACCTCTCAAAATTCAACATAAGAATTATTTGGGGATTGTGTTAACATGCAGATTATGGTTCTGAGGGTCTGAGATGGAGCCCACAATTCTGCATTTCTGATATGATTGGAGGCAGTACAGATGGTGTTGAGCCATGGAACACACTGTAACTAGCAAGTTTTTATAGAACATTTGAGTAATTTAGCTGGGCGCGGTGGTGCAGCCTATGATCCCAGTACTTGGGAGGCTGAGACAGGAGGATCACAGGTTCGCGACTAGTGCCCAGTAACTTAGTGAGACCCTGTTTCAAAATAAAAAAATTTAAAAAATAGGGCTATGTGTGTGTGTGGAGGGGGTTGTGTAGCTCTGAGGTAGAATGCCCTGAGTTCAATCCCCAGTACCACAAAAACATAAAAATAAAATATGTAACAAGTTGACTTTCTCTCTAAACAGAATGAAATCCATTGAAGAAAGGAAATTGACTTCATGAATTATACTAATTACTACCATACAACCAGGAAACCAGGGACAATGTCTACTATCTCACTTTATTATTACTAGTTTAAGTTTTTTTTTTTTTCTTGTGGTACCAGGGATTGAACCCAGGGACGTTCTACCTCCGCGCTACACCCCCGGCCCTATTTTTTATACTTTATTTTGAAACCAGGTCTCATGAAGTTGCGGAGGGCCTCACAAAGTAGATGAGGCTGGCCGCGAACCTGGATCCTCTGGTCTCCGCCTCCCAAGTACTGGGATTACAAGCATGCGCTAGTTTAAGTTATTTGAGAGTCTACTTTGTTTTCCTCACTTACCTGAGGTCTCTGAAACAAGTTCAGAAGGCTGACTGCTGAGTTGTTTCTTTTGCTCTGACTTCTCTAACACAGAGTCTTCATCTGTTGTCAAGGTATCCTTTTGGTCTGTGGCTTTGATTGGTTCTAAAAATAATAGTAAAAATCATGTTTCAGAGAAGCACTACTTTAGCTATTTTTCCACCTTCCAGAAATTAAGAAATGAGAATGGTTTTTGAGGAATTCTCCTAGAATACGCAGTACAGAAGTGGAGAACTTGCCTGGGCAGTAGTCAGGAGGATTTCCATTTTTGCATTTCAAGATGAAAAAAATAAGTGTCTATAAACTGGTGGGAATGATCCAGTGGAAAGGGGATTAAATTGTTGGGTGGCAAAAAAGAGAATAATGGCTGGGGCAATATACTTGAGTAGAAAAGAGGACATGGGACCTAATACAAAATGAGAAGCTAGCCTTAATTAGGAGCAGGAACAGTGTATATAAAAACAAGAGAACAGGAAGAGTCTATGGATATAATCTAATGCTTACATGAGGTAACAGAAGTTTGTAAATGTAATATTTTATTGCTTCAATTATTTGGAAGAAAAAAAAAATTAACAGTGAACAAGGCTGGAGGAGGGTAAAGGTGAAAAAGCTATCTAGGAGTGCAGGAATAGGAATAGACTTAGAAAGCTCAGTGAGACGGTCTTTATTTTGCTTGGCATGATGTGTGTCCGTCAGTCTTCTGGAGACTATAACCTGGGTAAACAGAAATACTAAGAGAAAGCAGAAACCCATACCTGGTGAAATCATCAAAGTAGGTGCAGCTGACTGTCCCTCATACTGGAGAGGTGCTAATTGGGAATCCTCACTTATTTCCTCCTGGGTCTGTACAGTATCCATGTCTTTAACCAGAACTGGTGCTACCTCTGTTTCTGAGGGTGGTGCAATGTTCTTGGCTGAAGTCATATTGTTGGTCAGGATCACCTCAGTTCCAGGGGGCAGAGCCACATCTTTAGCTAGGGCTACCTCTGTTTCAGGAGGCAGAGACACATCCTTGATGGAGGCTTCTTCTTTGTCTGGGAGTGGAGTCACATCCTTGACCTGGGCCACCTCTGTTCCTGGAGAAATATCCACATCCTTGCTCAGGACCACTTCTGTTTCTGGGGCTGGAGCTGCATCCTTAACAATGGCCCCTTCTGTTTCTGGAGGAGTCATATCCTTGTCCAGGGCCCCCTCTGATTCTAAGGGCAATACTACATCCTTGGTCAAGACCACTTTGACTTCTGGAGGCAGTGCCATGTCCCTTGCCATAGCCTCCTCTGTTTCTGAGGACAAGGCTGTCTTCTCAGTTGAAGGTATTTCTGTAGATGATACAGTATCTTTAGGCAGCGCTACCTCTATTTCTGAGACGAAACCGCTGGCTGAGGCTAACTCTGTTTCTTTGGGTGGCACCATGTCCTCATGTGGAACCAAATCCATTTTTACAGGTGGTGATCTCTCTGTTTCTTTGAACAGCATCACATCCTTGTCTGGGGCCTCCTCTGTTTCTATGGGCAGTACCACATCCTTGGCTGAAGACACATCTGTTTCTATAGGTAATATGACATCCTGAACTGGAGCCACCTCTGATTCTATGGGTAGTGTCATGTCCTTGATCAGAGACATATCTGATTTGCTGGATGGCTGCAAGTCCTTTGCCAGTATCATGTCTGATGTGGCGAGTTGTTCCGTATTTTTAAACAATGCCAGATCTGTTTCTATGTCTTTGGTCAGGGTCACCTCTGTTTCTCCATATGGTGTCATGTTAGTAGTCTTCTGTTCCATTACTATTTCCAATGCTTTTGTTGGTGACTGCTCTTCTACTGATACTGTTTCTACCTCCTCTGCTAGATCTAAAGGAAGTAAGTTAAAAATTTAGGACCCATTATTGTGTACTTATAGCTCTGCATTCAAAGTTACTTTCTTTTTCTTTTTTTGTGGTACTGAGGATTGAACCCGGGCAGTCTACCTCTGAGCTACAACCCCAGTCCTATTTTTTTTTTGAAAAGGGGTCTCGCTGGGATGAGTCTCACTACTTGCTGAGGCTGTCCTCCACCCTGAAGTCCTCCTGTCTCAGCTTCCCAAGTACTGGGATTACAGGTGTATACCACCAGAACCAACTCAAAACTTTCTTAGTGCATAGGGGTATTTGGATTTCATGACCATAAGACATTAAACATAATTAAAGTTGTTGAGTCAATATATTCTGCTTACTCCTTGACAATCCCAGCATTTAGAAAAACTAAGTATATGATATTAAGCCGGCCATGTTGGCACATGCCTATAATCCCAGTACTTGGGAGGCTGAGACAGGAGGATTGAAGGTTTGAGGACAGCCTCAGCAAACAGTGAGACTCTCATTAACCTAGAGAGAGACCCTGTTTCAAAATAAAAATAAAACAGGGCTGGAGGTATAGCTCAGAGGTGTAATGCCCTGGGTTCAATCCCCAGTACCAAAATATATATATATGAGATACTGAAAAGAGAAGTAGAAGAGGAGAAAAGACAAAAAGAGAGGATACGGGTTTTTAAAAAAATAATCCACAAGTACAGTCATCCTTTCTATTAAGACAAAACCCCAGAGTTCTAAATCTGCACTAAATTAGGAAAAGATTTCTTTTGCCTCCATGTGTTGTAACTCCATGTGTTATATTTCTTTTATTCTCTTTTTTTTCCCATGGTTCTGGGGATTGAACCCAGGGGCATTCTACCTCCAAGCTATACCCCCAGTCCTGTGTGTGTGTGTGTGTGTGTGTGTGTGTGTGTGTGTGCGCGCGTGCGTTTGTGGACATTGAACCCAGGGGCGTTCTATCTCTGAGCTATACCCCCAGCCCTATTTTTTATTTTTATTTTGAAACATGGTCTCACTAGGTTGATGAGAGTCTCATTACTTGCTGAGGCTGTCCTCAAACCTGTGATCCTCCTGTCTCAGACTCCCAAATCAGGATTACAGGCATGTGCCATCACACCCAGCTTCCATGTGTTGTATTTCAATTACAAATAAACTCCTCTGTTGTGATATCACTAATATAAGCTTAAAAACATGTGTGATAGTTCTGACATCTTTATCTGTGTCTGCTGTAAGCTGCTAAAAAATGCCTAATGATTTATTTATCAACACTGCAACCATTAACTGATGAAATAGGTTTAAATAATTCACCTGCTGTTGTCTGTGGAGGTTCTACAACAGCCTCTGAAACAAAGGATTCTGAGTGTGGAGGGTTTGGGGCTTCCACAGACCACCCCTGAGGTACAACAGCTGCAGGAGCAAATGTGTCACAGGGAGCCAGACCTAGTATCAAAATACAAATACAATTTGGCAACTTGGTCAATATTGGAGAACAAAAGGCATTTAATATTTTAAATCAGCTGTATATATTGTCAAGAAGACATAGACCTAAGGAACAATAAAAAACAAATCACTAAAGTTTAATTAAATTAATTAACTAATTTATTTATTTATTTATTTTTTGCGGTACTGGGGATAGAACCCAGGGGCGTTCTACCTCCGCGCTACACCCCGGCCCTATTTTTTTATGCTTTACTTTGAAACTGGGTCTCACAAAGTTGCGGAGGGCCTCACTAGGTAGAGAGAGAGAGAGAGAGAGAGAGAGCGCCCTGAGGCTGGCCGCGAACCGGGATCCTCCGGTCTCTGCCTCCCAAAGTACTGGGATTACAAGCGTGTGTGCCACCACGCCCGGCACTAATTTATTTATTTATTGCAGTACCGGGGATTGAACCCAGGGGCATTCTACCTCTGAGCTACATCCTCGGCCCTATTTTTTTATTCTTTATTTTGAAACAGGGTCTCACTAAGTTGCGGAGGGCCTCACTAAGTAGCTGAGGCTGGCCGCAAACCTGGATCCTCTGGTCTCAGCCTCCCAAGTACTGGGATTACAAGCTTGCGCCAACAAGCCCAGCTTCACTAAATTTTTAAAGGAAACACTGCTAACATTCTTTAGGTTTGGGGTAATTGTTAAAAGGCAGGATAGTATTACTGTATCCCAATAGCACCATTAATCAACATGTATCGGCTACTTTCTACAATGTAATATAGTTTATACTAAGGAGAGTCTTAACTATAGAATGAGATTAACACCTGCCTTTTTTTTTTTTTTGCGGTACCGGGGATTGAACCCAGGGGCGTTCTACCTCCGTACTACACCCCCGGCCCTATTTTTTTATACATTATTTTGAAACCGGGTCTCACGAAGTTGCGGAGGGCCTCACTAGGTAGAGAGAGAGAGAGAGAGAGAGAGAGAGAGAACGCGTGCTGAGGCTGGCCGCGAACCCGGATCCTCCGGTCTCCGCCTCCCAAAGTACTGGGATTACAAGCGTGTGCCACCACGTCCGGCGCTTAATACCTGCCTTTATGAAAATGCTTTGTAAAATTACTAAACAATTGTAAAAGGATTATTATGCTGTTCTATGCCAGATACAACAGGAGATTTAATATTAGAAGTAAACATAATACAACAACAACAATAATAATAATAATAATAGACAGTCTCTGCCACTATAATAATAATAATAATAATAATAATAATAATAATAATAATAGACAGTCTCTGCCACTGTAATCATTACAATTTCTTTATAGGAGATAGGGTCTCACTATGATGCCCAGGCTGGCCTTGAATTCCTGGATTCAAGAATCCTCCTGCCTCAGCCTCCTGAGTAGCTGAGACCATAGATACATGCCGCCATATCCAGCAAGATTATTATAATTCAGCTAGACAGGCAAGATAGACATATATCAAATAATGTATACTGTACAGTATAGACTAAGTGCTATAGGAATTCAAAAAGAACCAGGAGGGCTGGATGTGGTGGCACATGCCTGTAATCCCAGTACTTGGGAGGCCGAGACAGGAGGATCAGAAGTTCAAGGCCAGTCTCAAAATCTTAGCAAAACCCAGGAACTTAGTGAGACTCTGCTTCGAAATAAAAAATAAAATAGGGCTTCATGTCTAGCTCAGAGGTAGAACACCCCTGGGTTGAATCCCCAGTTTAAAGAAGAAGGAGGCTCTTTCTTGACTCCATCTTTGCGGTAGCAGCAGCTGGGACTGTGGTTCAGTGGCCGACACACAGCTGTTTGTGCGTGCCCAAGAGCTACACACCCTCGAAGTGACCGGCCAGGAGACGGTCACCCAGATTAAAGCTCATGTATCCTCACTGGAGGGCATCGCCCTGGAAGATCAAGTCCTGCTCCTTGCAGGCACGCCACTAGAGGATGAAGCTACCCTAGGCCAGTGTGGGGTGGAGGCCCTGACCACTTTGGAAGTAGCTAGTCAAATGCTTGGAGGTAAAGTCCATGGTTCCCCGGCCCGTGCTGGAAAAGTAAGAAGTCAAACTCCCAAGGTGGCCAAAAAGGAGAAGAAAAAGGAGAAGACAGGCTGGGCCAAGCGACGGATGCAGTACAACCAGTGCTTTGTCAATGTTGTGCCCACCTTCGGCAAGAATAAGGGCCCCAATGCCAACTCTTAAGTCCTGTGTAATCTTGGCTTTTTCTAATAAAGCCACTTTATCTAGGGAAAAAATAAAGAAATAAAGAAATAAAGAAATGGAAGGAAGGAAGGAAGGAAGGAAGGAAGGAAGGAAGGAAGGAAGGGGAGGAGGAGGGAGAAGGAGAGGAAGAAGAGGAGGAGGAAGAGAAGAAGAAGAAGGGAGGGGAGGAGGAGGAGGAGGAGGAGGAGGAAGAGAACCAGGAGGACCAGACTATCACAGAAGGCTTTAGAGGAGAAGCAAGAGCAGAATAGAGAGGGTTGTCAATTCCAAGGATAGAGAATACCCTGAGCAATGGAAGCATAAAGAAGCCAACAAGACAAGAATCTTTTTGGTATTATGAGATCAGCTGATTCAAGTAGATCACTCATATTAGAGAGAGAAACAGGAATAGAACAAATAATGGAAAGGCCGGGCATAGTGGCGCACACTTGTAATCCTAGTACTTGGGAGGCGGAGACCGGAGGATCCGGGTTTGTGGCCAGCCTCAGCTACTTAGTGAGGACCTCTGCAACTTCGTGAGACCCGGTTTCAAAATAAAGTATAAAAAATAGGGCCGGGGGTGTAGCTCGGAGGTAGAATGCCCCTGGGTTCAATCCCTAGTACCGCAAAAAAAAAAAAAAAGGAAAAAGGATCTTGAAAGTCAGACAAAGAAATGTAGAAATGAAGAGAAAAAGCCAGGCATGATGGTGCATGCCTGTAATCCCAGTACTTGGAAGGCTGAGATAGGAGGATGACAGGTTCAAGGCCAGCCTCAGCAATTTAGGGAGACCCTCAGCAACTCAGCGAGACCCTGTTTCAAAATAAAACAAATAAAAAGGGTTGGGGATATAGCTTGAAGGTAGAATGTCCCTGAGTATAATCCCCACTACCAAAAAGCAAGATAGAGCCAGCGAGACAGAGAGAGAGAGAGAGAGCAAGAGCAAGAGAGATCTTTTATGTCTTAATCGCAAAAGGGAGAAGATGAATACACAACAGGGATTCATGATGATCAATATAGCAGGAATACTCAGAATGGATTAGAAAAAGAACAAGAAGGCTGATTAGGAAACTACTGGGGTGGTCTAGGTATGAAGTGACAGAGGTTTACACTGGGGGAAAGCACAGGGGATAGAGAGGAAGAGAAGAAAGATGCCATAAAGAAAGAAAGCAATGCAGCAGGATGACTCACTAGCTAGTAAACTGAAAGAACAGGAGACAAAGCCAACATCAAAGTATCAGACCAGACTGATAACATTAACATTCGACTCATTGTTGACTCATTAAGATCCTTCTTCCAAGAAATCTGAAGTCTACAGAAAAGCATAAATGAAACATATTAGCCAGATTATTTACAAATACAAAATTATAAGCATTGTTTGAAGTGGAACTTATTAATGATGGGTATCCTGGGTACATTCATGTTAAAAGATAAAAAACCCATACCATAACTGTCTTCCAGAGGATCATTTTGCCCTATAAATGGTGAAGCTTTTGTTGTTCTGCTGGAGAGAAAGAGCAAATCTGCCAGGCCATCATCATGGCGCATCTTAAAGGGATCTAGAATAAAGAAGGAATCCAAAATTCATTTCCAGTGAATGCAATTACATAGATTAATGTTTTTTATTATCCTGTGATGAATATCCATTAGTTACATGTGTGCTGTCAAGCCGGGTGTGGTGGCGCACGCTTGTAATCCCAGTACTTGGGAGGCTGAGACAGGAGGATCCGGGTTCGTGGCCAGTCTCAGCTACTTCGTGAGGCCCTCCGCAACTTAGTGAGACCCTGTTTCTAAATAAAGAATAAAAAATAGGGCTGGGGGTGTAGCTCGAGGTAGAAGCCCCTGGGTTCAATCTCCAGTACCACCAAAAAAAAAAAAAGAATAAAATAGGGCTGGAGTATAGCCTGGAGGTAGAATGCCCCTGGGTTCAATCCCCAGTACCACAAAACAAAACAAAACAAAACAAAACAAAACAAAACAAAACAAAACAAAACAAAACGTGTGTTGTCAACAGTAAAATAAGTTGAGATAGCCAACAAATGTATAAAACTAAAAGGACAATCAATGTTCAACTCTAATATTCTAAGAGGTGAAAGTAAAGAGTAAATGAATTTTTCAATATATATTTAGATAATAGAGATTTATTTTAAGTTATTTTAAAAAATCAGGTAGAATGTTTCCAGAATAAGATCAAAAAAGTAATTTTCACCTCATGTTGACATCATGAAGAAAACTGCATTTCAAAAGCTCTCTGAATGAGATCAGGCTAGTATCCTGAGAAGGAATAAACTCAAGACTCAGGACTTGGTTGAGTAAAGGCACTCAAAAACATCAGACAAGCTGGTGTGGTGGGGCCCACCTGTAATCCAACTACTTAGGAGGCTGAGACAGGAGGATCACAGTTTCAAGGTCAGTCTCAAAAGAAAAACAAACAACCCATTTTTTTTTTTTTTTGCAGTACCGGGGATTGAACTCGGGGGCACATTCTACCTCTGAGCTACACACCCGGCCCTATTTTTTACCCTTTATTTTGAAACCGGGTCTCACCAAGTTGCGGAGCACCTCACTAAATAGCTGAGGCTGGCCGTGAACCCGGATCCTCTGGTCTCAGCCTCCCAAGTACTGGGATTACAAGCGTGCGCCACCACACCCGGCTCAAACAACCCATCTCTGATACACCAGGTCAGAGATGGGAACATTTAGCAGAGGGTATGTTTTCATTTAAGTCAAGGAAGATCTCTGATTGATAAATACTTAAGCTGCAAACTGAAGAACTGAATGGTTAGAGGGAGGGGAGGGAAGCAGATCTTTTCTCTATCTACATTTCCCAAACAAATTTTATTTTATTTTATTTATTTTTTGGCAGTACCGGGGATTGAACCCAGGGGCATTCTAACTCCAGGCTACACCCCCAGCCCTATTTTGTATTCTTTATTTTGAAACAGGGAGGGTCTCACTAAGTTACGAAAGATCTCACTAAGTAGCTGAAGCTGGCCACAAACCCAGATCCTCCAGTCTCAGCCTCCCAAGTACTGGGATTACAAGTGTGTGCCACTATGCCCGGCTTTTTATTTTTGGTTTTAAAACAGGTCTCGCTGTTTCAGAGGCTGTCCTCGAACTTACAATCCCCTCCTGTCTCAGCCTCCCAAGATCACAGGCATGGTCCACCATGCCTGGCTCCAAATTTGTATCACTAGCTCTCTTATTGCAAACTTTAAAATAAAACTGACAAGCCAGGCGTGGTGGCGCACGCTTGTAATCCCAGTACTTTGGGAGGCAGAGACCGGAGGATCCGGGTTCGCGGCCAGCCTCAGCTCTCTCTCTCTCTCTCTCTCTCCCTGTCTCTCTCTCTCTGTACTTAGTGAGACCCTCCGCAACTTCGTGAGACCCGGTTTCAAAATAAAGTATAAAAAAAAATAGGGCTGGGGGTGTAGCGGGGAGGTAGAACACCCCTGGGTTCAATCCCCGGTACCACAAAAAATAAATAAATAAAATAAAACTGACAAGCCGGACATGGTGGCACACACTTGTGATCACAGTACCTGGGAGACCAGCCTCAGCAATTTAGCAAGGCCCTGTTTCAAAACAAACAATAAAAAGGGCTGGGGGTGTAGCTCAGAGGTAGAACCCCCCTGGGTTCAATTCCCAGTACCCCTCCCCCCCAAATCAAACTGACAACATTTTTTTCTCCTCTGTGGTACTGGGGATGGATGAAACCCAGGGCCATATGTCTGCTAGACACTTAACTCTACCACTGAACTACACTCCCAGCCCCAAACAACCCCCAGTGAATTTAATATATCCCAAATACAACATGTTTCCCAAACCTACTTCTCATGAGGTAAGACAAGAGAAATAAAAAGACAGGTACAAAGGAGACAAAAGGAAGGACAAGGAAAATAAAACTTTTTTTTTTTTGCGGTACCGGGGATTTAACGCAGGGGCGTTCTCTACCTCCGCGCTACACCCCCGGCCCTATTTGTTTTTATGCTTTATTTTTGAAACTGGGTGTCACGAAGTTGCGGAGGGCCTTGCTAGGGGGAGAGAGAGAGAGAGAGAGAGAGGGAGGGATCGTGCGCGCGCGCATGCGCGCTGAGGCTGGCTGGGAACCCGGATCCTCCGGTGTCCGCCTCCCAAAGTACTGGGGTTACAAGCGTGCGCCACCACGCCCAGCTCGGAAAATAAAACTTTAAGCCAGGCGTGGTGGCACATGCTTGTAATCCCAGTACTTGGGAGGCTGAGACCGGAGGATCCAGGTTCGCAGCCAGCCTCAGCTACTTAGTGAGGACTCCGTAACATCGTGAGACCCAGTTTCAAAATAAAGTATAAAAATAGGGCCAGGGGTGTAGCTCGGAGGTAAAACACCCCTGGGTTCAATCCCCAGTACCGCAAAAAAAAAAAAAAAAAAAAAAAAATCAAGAAAACAGAACTTTAATCTGAAAGCCTTGTGTTGAAGTTCTTGACAACTTCAATCCCCAAGCTAGTTCTCTCCCCCATTTCTGTGACTCCCAAGTTTCTGGGAAATCTACAAATCTTCATTCATGATCTTAAAGTTACTGGAAATTCACCCTCTTATGAAAATTTCCCTGCATATCTTTAATTAGCCTACTATACCCAGCCCTATTTTATTTATTTGGAAATGGTCTCACTATGTTGCTGAGACTGGTCTCAAACCTAAGATCGTCCTCTTAGCTTCTCAAGTACTGAGATTACAGGCATGTGCCACCACGCCCAGCTGTCTGTGACCTTTAGATTAGACAAAGATTTCTTAGGAATGTCACCAAAGCACTATTCATTGAAGAAAAAATGGGTGATCTAGACATTGGCAAAATATTGTTGTTGTTATTTTTTCTCAAACATACCACTAAAAACCAGACGTGGTAGCACGCCTGTAATCCCAGTACTTGGGAGGCTAAGACTGGAGGATCACAGGTTCAAGGAGAGCCTCAGCAAGTAGTGAGAATCTTATCAACCTACTGAGACCCTGTTTCAAAATGAAAATAAAATAGGTCTAGTGGTGTATCTTGGAGATAGAAAGCCCCTCGGTTCAATACCCAGTACCGCAAAAAAAAAAAAAAAAAAGATACCACTAAGAAAATGAAAAGCAGCAGCCAAAGTTACGAGAAAATATTTGCAAATTAAGCCAGGCGTGGTGGTACACGCCTGTAATCTCACTTTTAGAAGGCTGAGACAAGAGCATCACAGGTTCAAAGCCAGCCTCAGCAGTTTAGTGAGGTACTCAGCAACCTGAGACCGTTTCCAAAAAAAGTAGGGCTGGGGCTTAGAGGTACAATAGCCCTAAATTCAACCCCAAGTACTCCCCCAAAATTGCATGTCATAAATCTGATAAAGGATTTGTATGCATAAGAGATTAAAATCTCTCTTTATTTTTGCAGTACTGGGGATGGAACCAAGGGGCATTCTACCTCTGAGCTACACCCCCAGCCCTATTTTTTATCCTTTATTTTGAAACAGGGTCTCACTAAGTTGCAGAGGGCCTCACTAAGTAGCTGAGGCTGGCTGCGAACCTGGATCCTCCTGTCTCAGCCTCCTGAGTACTGGGATTACAAGCATGCACCACCACGCCCAGCTAAAATCTCTTATAACACAATTATAACTTAATTTAAAAATGGGCAAAATATTTCAAGAGATATTTAACCAAAGAAAATATATGATTAATATGAACATGAAAATGCCGGGCGTGGTGGTGCACGCTTGCAATCCCAGTACTTGGGAGGCTGAGACCAGAGGATCCGGGTTCGCGGCCAGCCTCAGCTACTTAGTGAGGCCCTCTGCAACTTAGTGAGACCCTGTTTCCAAATAAAGAATAAAAAATAGGACTGGAGGTGTAACTCAAAGGTATAATGTCCCTGGGTTCCATCCCCAGTATGGAAAAAAAAATGCACATGAAAGATGCTCATTATCATTAGTCCTTAGGGATATGCAAATTAAAACCACAATGAGGTACCACTACATAACCATTAAAGTGTCTATACTCAGGCTGGGGTAGCCCAATAGTAGAGGGGTTTACCTAACAGGCATGGGGCCCTGTGTTTGATCCCCAGTACAGGAAGAAGAGGGGAAAAAAAAGCTGAGTATATAATCAATAAGACTGACAATAATACCAGATGTCTGTAAGGATGTCCAAAAACTGGAAGCCTCCTACTCTCCCAGTAAGAATGTAAAATGGTATGGTTAATCTGGAAAAGTTTGTTGGTTTCCTTTTTTCGTGTGGTATTGGGGATTATACCTAGGGGTGTTCTACCTCCAAGCTACACCCCCAGTCCTATTTTATTTCTTATTTTGAAACAGGGTCTCACTAAGTTGCAGAGTGCCTTGCTAAATTGCTGAGGCTGGCTGTGAATCTATAAGCCTGTCTCAGCCTCCCAAGTACTGGGATTACAGGTGTGTGCCACCACACCCAGCTTCCTTTTATTAATAACAGTTTTATTGAGGTATAATCCACATCATAACATTTAACCTTTTTTGTGGTACTGGGCATTTAACCCAGGGTCTTGGGCATGATAAGAAAGTGCTCTACCACTAAGCTACAACTTGCTGGGTGGCAAGCCTGTAATCCCAGTAGTTGGGAGGCAGAGGCAGGATCATCCCAGATTTGTGGACAGCCTCAGCAATTGAGTGAGAACCTTAGCAACTTCAAGAGACCGTGTTTAAAAATAAAAACATAAAGCCAGGTGTGGCCGCACACACTTATAATCCCAGTATTTAGGAGGCTGAGACAGGAGGAGTACAGGTTCTCGGCCAACCTCAGCTACTTAGTGAGGTCCTCTGCAACTTAGTGAGACCCTGTTTCAAAATTTAAAAAAAGAGTAAGATCAGGCTGGGGGTGTAGCTCAGAGATAGAATGTCCCTTTGTTTCATCCCCAGTACCACAAAAATAAATTAATTAATTAAATAAAAACATGATACCGGGCGTGGTGGCGCACACTTGTAATCCCAGTACTTTGGGAGGCGGGGACCGGAGGATCCCGGTTCGCAGCCAGCCTCAGCTCACGTTCTCTCTCTCTCTTTCTCTTTCTCTCTCTCTCTCTCTCTACCTAGTGAGGCCCTCCGCAACTTCGTGACACCCGGTTTCAAAATAAAGCATAAAAAAATAGGGCCGGGGGTGTAGCGCAGAGGTAGAACGCTCCTGGGTTCAATCCCCGGTACCACACACACAAAAAAATTTAAATATACCAACTCAGTGGTTGGTATATCAACAGAGTTATTCAACCATCAGCTATTTCTTACTTCAAACATTTTCTTTTTTGGTGCGGGGCTTGAACCCAGGGGTGTTCTACCTCTGAGCTATACTCCCAGCCCTATTTTATTTTTTATTTTGAAACAGGGCCTAAGTTGCTAAGGCTGGCCACGAACCTGTAATCTTACTCAGTCTCCCAAGTACTGGGATTACAGGCCTATACAACCATGCTTGGCTTACTTCAAACACTTTCTTCACCTCAAAAAAGAAATCCCATACCCATTTCTGGCAACTACTAATCTACCTTGTTTGTATGGATTTGCCTATTTTAGATACTTCTTTTCCTTTCTTTTCTTTCTCTCTCTCTCTCTTTCTGTTACTGGGTCTTTCTAAGATCTTGAGGCTGTCTTTGAATACATGATCCTCCTGACTCAGCCTCCCAACTAGTGGGATTACAGATGTGCGCCACCACACCAGACTTATTTTAGATATTTCATACAATGTAGTCATACAATATGTGGTTTTTGTTTCCAAGGTTCTGTCATGTTGCAGCATATATCTAAACTACTCCTTTCTATAACTAAATAACATTCTATTGTGTAAAAGTTTATGTGGACATATGCTGTCAATACTCTTGGATATATGCCTATGAGTAGAACTGCTAGATTATGTACCAACTTTACATATAACATTTTGAGAAACCGCCAAACTGTTTACAATAATACATGAAGCCTCTACTTTAGCCATATCTTCATCAATACTTATTAACTGTCTTTTTAATTTTAGCCATTCTAGATGTGAGTATAAAATATTATCTCCTTTTAGGTTTCTTTCCTCTTTAAAAATTTTTTTTATTCATTTCTCCCTCCATCCCTCTTTTTCTGTTTATTTTTTCGTGCGTGTGTGTGTGTGTGTGTGTGTGTGTGTGTGTGTGTGTGTGTGTGTTGTACTGGGGACTGAACCCAGGGCAGTCCCTGGGGCACTGTCCCTCACCCAGGGGGTGAGCTGCACTGTCAGTCCTATTTTATTATGTTTTATTTTGAAAGAGGGTCTCGCTGTGTTGCAGAGGGTCTTGCCAAGTACTGGGCTTCTGACCACCAGCGTGGTGGTGCACGCTTGTAATCCCAGTACTTGGGAGGCGGAGACCAGAGGATACGGGTTCGCGGCCAGCCTCAGCTACTTTTTTTTTTTTTGCGGTACCAGGGATGGAACCCAGGGGCATTCTACCTCTGAGCTACACCCCGGGCCCTATTTTTTATTCTTTATTTTGAAACTGGGTCTCACGAAGTTTTGGAGGGCCTCACTAAAAGTAGTTGAAGCTGGCCGCGAACCTGGATCCTCCAGTCTCAGCCTCCCAAGTACTGGGATTACAAG